>MEJB01000032.1:1260433-1282273 GCA_001752375.1 Rhazya stricta
ATCCGCAATGTATGGTGCTAGATAAATTGAAAATGAGATAATCCACGTAATAGACTAATGAAAAACAAAAAACAAAGCTCTACCGCAACACGCCGAGTAAGTCTGAACGCTGCAATACAATCAACTATGCTGCTGCTAGTAAGAGCCTACATTATTCCCCTGCAAACATGTACATCCAGGCTAAAACGTGAAGGATTTTTTTTCCACATCTTGCAAGGCCGCCTACAATCAGATCGTACTAAAACCCATTGTAGCACTGGCCCCAACCCTTTGGCTTCATGCCCGAAAAAATACGTTAGGTCCCTTCATTTAGACCTCTTAGCCTGGCAGCTTTAGATCTCTTCTTCTCTCCCACTGCTCCACCCCGGCTAAACTACCAACACGCTATATAACCTAGAAGCACTAGCTCCACTGAAGCCCAACACGAATGCTAATTTTCCAGTATTTCTTGAACGCTCTTTGAGGACCACTCGGCCATCCAAAGCTGGCACGAGCCTGCCCATGCTCTCACCGGGCCTTACGCTCATTTCCCATACTTGGCGCATATACCCTGTATAGTAAACGCAACCTCTGGCATGGGCACTATCCTGTCAATCGCCCATACTTGGACTGAACTTTGACGCGGCTAAGATGCAGGCATCCCAATGTTTGTGCTAATATTCAGACCCAACAAGCAGGTAGGCCGAGGAGGTGCGCTTGACTTGGCAATCAGCGCGCGACAAGGAAATAGCTGTGTCAAGTCTGGAAGCCTAAAAAGAGATGTTCTTTTGAGGTATTGAGCAATGCCTATGCCGTAAAAGGCTGATTAGTAGCATGAAGAGCAATGCATTCACTCAATGTGATTAGTCCAGTCGATAAGCCCATCGTGTTCCTTGAATGCAATGGTTATTTTCCAACGCATTAAGCAAATGCCTTGGGTCCAAATGATGCCGCCGTTTCTACAGTACAATCCATTGTGGGCATCCTTTATTTTTGGAAAACTCCCTCAGTGACCGATCAAAGCCATTATGATGAACAGGACAAATGTGAATCAATTGAAAAGGATGATATGCTTGAAGAAGAACTTTATACTGCTCTAAAATTGTTAGCTCAACTAAGGAAGAGCTAAACAATGGAAATAAAACTCTAAATAAATTCAGAGTTAGCTTCACTAAACTTGATCAACTACTACTCATTGAAAAATCATTTGATAACATATTTAGGCTTATCTTCCAAAATGTCCATACAAGTAATCTAGCTATGACAACTAACATCAAGTCCTTAAGTGCAGCTATGCTAATATTAAGGCAATCGCCTTTTAGGTATGCAAATCAATCCATAATTGTCATTTTTTGTTAAAAAAAAAAAAAAGGAAAGTTGAACATATTAGACCTAAATGCTTCAACTTGCATTTTTTATGTCTTTAAAATTCTCAAACATCTTGAGTATTATGTTATACCGCATAAAACTAAACTTTAAAATAAAATGAAGTGGATTCAAGACATACAATCACTTGTCATATTGCAAACACTTCATTATTAGCATACAATACTAATTAGTGGTATTTTTCAACCATGTCAACTSGGGAAACTTTATCATAAGTTCTTGTCCTTCAACTCACTATTTGACCGCCTCATGCGCACTTGAACTTCTCCATATGGACTCAACGGAGCCAAMCCATATTGGATCAAATGCAATGTATTTGTATTTGTTGATGATTGTTCTTGATACACATTGGTAGACTTTGTTAGAAAGAAATGAGACACATTTGGTGTGTTTAAATCTCTTTGTTTGAAACTTCAAATTGACAAAGGTGAAAAGATTGTCRAGATAATCCCGACAAGGAGTGGCCGTGGTAAAGAGTTTGACAATAGTTCTTATGCAACATTTCCTGCACTGAAGACTAAACAACAAAATGGAGTGGTAGAAAGAGAGAAAAATAAACCATCCAAGAAATGACTAGAGTTATGCTAAATACTGAAAAGTTACCCAAGCATCTTCTTTCAGAAGCCTACAACTGCTACATTAGTAATCATGTCAAATCTTCACCAGTGGAACTAAATAAACCTACTATAAGATATGGAAGGGGAGACACCAAAATCTATATCACCTACATGTATTTGAATGCAAGTAGTTTCTTATTCATAATCTTAAATATATAGGTAAACATGATGCCAAAAGTGATGAAACTGTCTCTAAGTTATTCTGCAAATAGCACAGTCTACTATGCACATATAATTCAAACTAGTAAAGTTCTTGAATCAATCGATAAAGCGTTTTTGTGATGATGAAGATTTTGCAATTTTTGGCTCCGAGGAAGAAATTGACTTCAATGGCTCTACAAGTCCTCTAATTGTTCCCACAAGCACATAGAATCCTGATCAAACTAGCAACTTAATGAATGACAATTTAGAAATTATTGCAGATCTTAATGATTCTACTACTAAAGATGTCCTTGACAAATGAGGAAAATGTCCTCCCTCTTAGATACAGAAAGCTCAGTCTTTGTCCAAAGATCTTGGTGATCCAAATGAAATAATAGTGACTAGAAGAAAAGTTACCATCAATCAAATTGGTCATGCTTGCAAAAAACCCAAGATAACTAAGGAAGCTCTACAAGATGAATTTTGGATTGCTTGCAATGCAGGAAGAATTGGAGCCCTTCACATGTGATTCAATTTGGAGTCTTAATAGTTCAAAATGCTCGACTTGACGCTCAAGGGTGTACATAAGTTGAGGGGTGGACTTTGAAGAAACATTCACACAGGTATCTYATCTTGATTTAATTTGAACTCTTCTAGTAGTTACTTTTAATTTTCACTTCAAACTCGATCAATAAACAAGCATATGATGGACAACTACCTGGTTTTGAGGATTGTCACCAACATGATCATGCGTACATGCTGCACAAAGTCTTGGTGAAGATTGAAACAAGTTCCTYGAATTGTCTCACGTCATCTCTCTTGACTCATAGTTATGAATGGAGTAGTGTTAACAAAACTCTTTGCATCAAACTTCTGGAGAAACTTATCATGATTGGACGAATCTATGTGGATGATATAGTATTTGATTCTACTCGTCATGCACACACACCATAGATTTTATTTCATTCACGCAAAATGAATTTGACATGGGCAAGCTGGGAAATTTTCTTACTTTTTGGAGCTACAAATACAGTAAATGAAAATTGGTATTTTTTTTCTTCTCAATTTAAGTATGCTACATATGATCAAATAATTTGGTCTTGGAAATGATAAAATATACGAAACCCTCATGGGATCTATTGTGCATCTTATAAAGTATGAAAACAATCAAAATATGTCTATAGAAGTACAATAGGAAGTTTATTATATCTCAAACTCTATTGTCCAGATATTTGTTTTAGCGTCACTTTTTATTAGACAAATCCTACTGACTTTTGCCTTACAATGCATTTAAACATATATTTCAGGAATAAATGTGTTTCCTTTTGGAACTTTTGACACTTACTATATCTTAGTTCATTTTAGTGATGCGGGTTGGGCAAGTAATATGGATGAACGGGAAAGTACTTCAGTTGGCTGCTAGTTGATAAACTATAAGTCATTTACTTAATTGTTGCACCACTAACCTAATAATAAATAATTTCAAGCTTATGTTATATTTTTATATGATCTGAAATAATCTCAAGTTTAAACTTAGAATTTTTCATGTAGAATTCGTGATGAAATGAGAATCATAGATCAAAAACCTATTGATATATACACAAAATATTACCAATAAATTGAATTTTAGAATAAAAGAAAACTCTCAATATTGATTGAAAAAAAAAAAAGTATGCCCATCAAGAGGCTTTTATTTTATTTTTAATTTTTTGTGAATCTAATTAAGAGGCTTTTACAAACCATAAAAGCAAACCTTCGTGTAGAAGTTATAGAAACTATGAAAGGGCCCTAAATTATTGAAGATTTGCAAAATTAACATAACTATTGAAAAAGTATTGTTTTAACCCTTGAGCTAATGGAATTTAGCTAAAATCATGTCTGGCAGCCAAAGGCCATTTTCACCCAAAAATATGGTATTTTCTTTTTGTTGAAAACGAGCACATCAATTTTTTTCTCAAAATTTTATCGTGTACAAATTACTTATGTTTATAAAATAAAAACGAAACTATATAAAGAAAGAATGAATAAGCAAATTCATTTATATAATTTTATTTTTATAAGAAACTATAGCATATAAATTACAAATTATGTTTCTTAGAAATATAAACTTTGAAGGTCATACTTATGAAAAGCAATACTACCTAAATAAAAGAAAAGATTAAAAAATATATATACACTTGATAAAGCTAATTAAATCAACAAAAGCAAAAATAACAATAATAAGGATCACGGTACTTGGTCAATCTAAACTACATAACCTCCTTGATAATTGTCAGTTCGCAAAAGTTGCCTAGCCTAGTCAGCTATCCTGGTGGTGACCTACTAAACTTTTCAACACAACGCKGCCTAAGCTCCAGTTAGCTAGTCATGTAATCAACTCATTGGATYAGTAGCAACCTCTTTTTTGTGTGTAGGGTTCTTGAGTTAACTTTAGTAAGCCCTCACAAAATGTGCAAGTATACTATGCTAGCCATGGAAAAAGCTATTACGTGTTTGCTATGGCTAAGAGAACAACAAAGTGAATCCTACTAGCTGATCAGAAAGCAAACAAACTATGACATGCAAGCCAATGAAAACTGCAAAACGTCACATAGCAGAAAGACGCAACTAAGATAACTGAAGCTAATCAAGTGATTATGCTGAAAGATGCCCAAACTGCAGAAAGATGGAACTTAGCTTAGGCTAAACAAGCGATTATGCTGAAGGATGCCAAACTATAAAAAGATAACTAAGTTAGCCTGGAGTAAACTAGTGATTATGCTGAATGAGAAAATGATGCAGTTAATAAGATGAAACAAGCTAAGTAATCCTATATAAGCTAAGTTATAGAGAAAGTTGTAAAGAGGAAGTAAAGAAAGTAATAAAAAAGCTAATGAAGCTAACATATTATGCTATTAAGGTTGGAAATGCTTATCATCTAAGAAAATGAATAAGTGCTCTAATTCACAAACATTGCATAAAAAAGAATACAATACTAGCCTAACAAAGCAAATAATCAATTAACTCTAAAAAACTAATCATAAAACTAGCTATTAAGTGAAAATATAGATAAAAATGAAGATAATATACTTGATTGTTAGGTTGATTGCTTTTTTTCCCCCTCTATTTTCTCCTTTCTTATTTATACTCATCGCAAATTATTCTTTTGCTGGCAAGTGTCCGAGAAAGTTGGCTGCTATCATGCCATTCCTTTTTATTCTGTGTTATTTCCTCAGCCCACGTCCACCTCAATCGGCCATTCGGTCAGGTGGTTATATTCTTATTTGGTTGTAGAGTCGCTCTCTTGGTTTCTAGCTATTCTTAGCGACTCTGCTAACTTTTTCCTCCCACTCATTGGTCGTCCTATAACTGGTCCTTTCCCGATTTCCATTACTCGTTGGATTCCTCAACTGTTTCGACTCCTTTTTCTTTGGTCTCCTGTCCGATTTGGTCTTGCTCGACTTGCTGTTGCCTCCTGCCTCAACCGGCTATTTTTAAGCGTCAACACATGCCCCTGAACCTTCGCCCTAATCGGTTGTATTGGTTAATTGGAATAGGCAAAGCTTAGCATTATCCGCCTCTTCATATGCTTTTGGGACTCCTGATCCTATTAGTTGCCTTCTAGAGAGTTGGCCGTCAGCTAGCTGGTTGGCTTACCCAAATCATGATGAATCATTTTTGGAACTCACAACTATCCCATCCTTCCAACTTCTAACAACTTTTTCATCATTTCTCATTTTTTGTTTCCTAAAAGCAGGGTGATGAATGTGGTAACTTGRTAGACTTCAGCACTCCAAACATCAATGTGATRTACTCGTTCAGTAATTTCTCGTTGAAGGTGAGCAAGCTACTGAGTGACTTCTTTATTGCTTCAAAATCTTGTCTTGTCGATTCCTCCAAAAGCAATAATCCATGATTTTTTTGATTTTTTTTATTACTTCTCGAACAAAAAAGAACAAACTACTCACTTCTTCTTCTCCAAGCTTTCATTTGCGCTTTTCCCACCTTCCCTGCCATTTTTGAATTTCTATCATTTCTGAGCTTCTTGCCAACAGTCTCAGGTTAACTCTACCGGCTCTTTATCAAACATCATGTCTTCTAGTAGTAGTTCCGTTGGTGAAGCTTCCAATCGACCTCTGCTTACCAACAATCGAGCTTTGATTTGTTCCTTCCTTGAACCTAGAGGTTTTAGCCTCCGTGTTCTCTGTTCTGACTGGACTCTGGCCAAGTGGCCAAAGAACTTTCGTTGTTGGCTAGGCCGACCGAAATTTCGAGCTTTAAGCTAAGCAATTGACCCCAACCATAGAAGCTTGTGGAAGAGATAGGGAGTTTTTTGCGTGATTCAAATCTCTGAAAACCTTCAGCTGAGTTTTAATTGGAATCTGCTGATGGTCATCTTGCAATTCTAGTCATCATCCAATAATGCATTCGTGTTGCCTTTAGGAATTTTCTCCTCAACTCTAATATATCTGGCCACTATTCTGGCTTTCCAGTGACCTATATTAATGTGTCAGCATTGTACGCCAAAACAAACAAGAAGGAGTTTCGACTAAATTTCAGTAAGCAGTGAGCTGGCTACCTAAAATTCATTGAGGCTAACATGGCCAACTCGGCTACTATTTTCGAGGATGACATGCAGGGCGTCTYGCTATGTTAGCTGTGCAAATACATCCTTTGTTTAGCTTCCTATGGCGTGGTGGTCGATTACCGATATTAAATTGGTTTGCTAATGAATAATTGGCCCTTGCTGTTGGCCTCACTTGTTCTGTCTTTGATCTAACCGGGGCCGAATTAGCTTGTTGAAGCCCTGGTTGGGGGTGAGGATGCTAGCAATGTAGCTACATCATTTTAGGTGTTGCAGTTGTGGCTATACCAATACCACCCCGAGTTTAGGGTTTGCCATCTATTTGCTGAGGTAGCAAGATTGGCCCAAGAAGTAGCTCACTATCAGCTAAGGGAAGTTCCATTACACTAGCTATTCAACCGAGAAATCTTCAAACGATTGTACTCTATTAAGCCACAAAATGAGGGTCCTGACTGGCTGCGATTGCACCCAGACGATTCTAATTATACTGAGGTGAAGGCCATCTGGGCTAGCCTTCTCTGCTCCAGGCTACTGCTTAATGGGATTCGACTAACGTCTTGCTACAATAAGATTTCAACTGAGCCGTCTATCTACACTGTTGTGTGAGGTAATTCAGCTTGATGCAAGATGCCCCAACCAATCCCAAACTTTGCATATCGCCTATCAATCGTCCTGAACTGACAGATGCTGACAGGATAGCCTTCCTAGAAGCTGAGATTCCAGCGTTTGCCAGTTGACGAGGAAGGAGGCAGCTTCCTACGATGGATGGCAAATCTGCAAGCAGGATAGTCTTCTAGTCAGCCTATTTAGGGAAGCACAGTAGTTACGTGCTTAGCTGGCATAATTAGAGAGTCATCGGCTGAAGCTTAAGAGTGAGATGGACGACCGCTTCCTCGGCCTAGAGAACTGCAAGTCTACAAGGCAAGATCTAAGCTCGAGGACATTGAGCTTGATGGAGGTGAATTTGGCTGCGAAGCTGGAGTGTTGGGGTACAAGAGTCTGATCCAACCAATCCTCCTACCCTTACTTCTGCTACTGCGGTTCCAGCTTTTATCCAGAACCCTTCCAATTGAGCCGCATGATGGTATGGTCAAGGATGTTGATGAAGTTTCCCAGTATCTGCTCCTGCTACCGAAAATCCATGTTTAGCAATTGTCGTCTATACTCCTCTGATTGACATCGCTTCTCTGCATACCCTTCCACCTTCATAGAGCCGATTTTGTTCTGTCAGTTATTTCATTTATTTGTTGAAAATAAAACATGCTACTTCGGTTGGCATGTAGCTGATATTATTAAAATAAAACTAAATGTCTATCAACCAATTAATAGCCAATTAAACCTTTATTTAAGAGCTTTTGTACTTGCTAATTTTCAATACCCTCCCAAAAAGAAGGATAAAAGCATTTCAAATACCTATCATTGATCGTTCGTTCTAACTCTTTGACATTCAACTACATTAGCCGATAGGCTTCTAGGTATAACTTTACTAACTAAGAAGGAAGCCTTCCAGTTAGCCGACCCCTTTCCAAATTTAGAGTCATTAGATATAATCGGCAAAATAGTCTTCCAAACCATGTCGCCTTCTTGAAAGGCTCTGACTCGGATTTGCCAATTGTATGCCATTACCACCTTTTTCTTATGTCTCAGAACATTTTTATAGGTGATCCATATATCTTCATCTACTTGATCCAACTCCATCAAGAGAGTTTGCTAATAATTGGCAATGGAAGTCAATTGTATCGAAATTTCAACTAGTAGGATTGTATCCTGCGCGTAAGTTGGCCAATAGGGTGTGAAACCCATAGCCGTCTTAGGGAGTTCCTATAGGCCCACAGTACTTTCTACAATACTTCATTCTATCTCCTGGGCCTACCTTTCATAGCCCTCTGATCATGTTAATAAGCATTTTGTTGGTTGTCTCTACCTATTCATTAGCCTAGGCATAATAAGGCATTAAATGGATTAACTTGATTTGAAATTTCTAGACAAAGGCGCCACTTTATCTCCGGTTAAAGCAATCTCCTGATCAGCTGTGATTGAGTCTGGAATCCCAAAGCAAAAAGTGATTTGATGCTTGATAATGTCAATAACAGTTTCCTAAGTTACCTTAATCAACGATTGAGCTGCTTCCAACTTGGTGAAGAAATCGATAGCCACCAAGATAAAGGAGTGGCCTTTGGAAGAAGATTGGTAAATCTTGCAATGATATCCATGGCCTAGCCCATGAATGGTCAAGGCTTTACTATAGGATGAAGTTTTGTGACTGGGATGTTGAACAAGTTTCGTGCTTTTGGCAGGCTCATAGCCTTTAGCATATGTATGTCAATTAGCCATTATTGTCTGCTAGCAGACTGCATAGCGATGTAATGACAATATCATTTTGACCCTGCCTAATGTGCTCGACACAGTCGTTTGTGGGCCTCTGCCAAGGCCCAAGCTTCTTCTTCCTTACTTAGACACTTTAAAAGCAAGCCTTCATAGCTTATTTTAAACAAGTTAGTATCGACCACTAAATAATTTAACATTGTGCCTAAGTTGCTTACTAACCTTAGTCGACAGATTCCTTAGGTAGTTGATAATTTCAATCCCATCAAATGTCCAAGTAGCAAATATCAATGCCTGGGATCGGCTAGTGCAAAAAAGCCGATGAATCCCTTAATGGCATGTCCTTGTACCTCGATGCGTAATGATCCAAATTGTTAGCTTCCTGGTTTTCTTTTCTCGACAAATGTAAAAGTATCACATCGAAAAATTCCCTTACTAAGGCTTGCATCTCCTAGTACAAGCCGATCAAGTTGGCATTTGTGCACCTGTACTCCCTTGCTAATTGCCGAATAACCAGCTAGGAGTCTCCCATGACTTAAACCGTTTGTGCTTTCATTGACAGGAGGAAGCAAAGGTTGAGGATCAAGGCCTTTTGTATTTTGTTTGATTATTGGATCCCTTTTATTTTCTAGTTTGAATATGAAACTTACCTTGAGACTAACTGGTCTAGTGACTGTGATGCCGACTCCTACCTACTAACTAGTTCCAGAACCATCAAAAGTCAATTTCTGTGGTTTCATTCCCTAAGTAACTTTCGGCCTCTATCCAAGGATCAACTGGTTCAAGGGATGGATGTTCTGCTAGGAAATCGGCTACCACCTGTCCTTTCACAGCTCTAAGGGGTAGCAGTTTACTTTATAGCCCACCTCATCTATCTTCCTTGAAAGATTGATGGATTCAAGAGAAAGTGGACCAGGTCTATCTTGCAAATGACATTTACCTCTACTGGGCAAGGGTTAGTATTCTAACTTGGTACGAGCATGAAAGAGTGAGAGGCATTATTTCTCAATAGGGGAATACTCGAATTCTGCATCATTGAAGCATCGGCTGAGGTATTAGACACCCCTTTCAATTCTCTCATTACCATTATGGGCCAATAGACAGTCGATTGAAGTCTCAGCAGCAAATGCGTACAGCTTCATCGGCTTGTCTACCTAAGGTGCAGCTAAGACTGGTGGTTTGGCAAATCTTCTCTGACTGTTCAAAGGCTTCCTGATGTTCTGACCCCATGTGAAATTTTCATCTGGTCGCAATTTCAAAAGGGATGAGAATGCTTGGAGTTTCCTAGCCGAGTTTGCCAAGAATCTCGTTAAGAAGTTAATCTTGCCAATTAAGCTTTGTAATTCTTTCTTATTCCTTGGGGCTTGGCTTCCAATATCACTTTAGTCTTATTCGCATCGAATTCGATCCCCCTTTGCTGTAGCCAAAAACGAAGAAAATGCCAGTCATATCCCGAAAACGTACTTAGTCGGGGTCATCTTCAAGTTGTGCCGGATAATCCTTAGGAAAGACTGTTCCAAATCGGCTAAATGTTGTGTGAAGATTACTGATTTGTCAACTAAGTAATCAATGTATACTTCAATGCTTCGGCCTATTAGATCATGAAAAATTATGTTCATGGCCCTTTGCAAAGTTGCCCTTGCATTCTTTAGCCCAAACGGCATGACTTCCCATTTGAACAAGCTAATTGCCCTTAGCACTTGAAAATCATCTTGTGTTCATCATCTTTGGCTATAAAAATTTGATTGTAGCTAGAGTACCCCAAAAATTGTAGGCCAAAAAGTTTAAATAAGTCATGCTAGTGAGGAATAATTCTAACTGAGATTACTGAAAGATAATGGGCTGTCCAAGTTAAAACTCTTTTCGTGGTCTAAGCAGTAGGACTACACTTTTTATTCATAGTCTGTAGCTTCTCTGTGAACTCCCCAGTTTCTTAGGCCAGCCCAATTCGAGTCCAATCGGGATAATAAAAACACACCAAATGGACTCTCTTTTCCTATTATGGACTACCCATTTGAAAGGAGAAATTAGTCCAATTCAAGAACACAGTGGTGTCTTTTCATTTGGGATTGGTAATAAATGTGCATCAGTGGGCTTATAATCTCAACCAGAATTCCTAAGCCAAGTGTCGCCTTCATTAGCCATTTTTCGCAGCTGAGTTGACAAGCATATCTGCCATAAGCATAACATACTCATCACTGGGTGTGGTTAAATTTAGGTTTCTGAAGTCAATACATACCCAAACTTGGCCATTTTTCTTGATGATGGGTATAATGTTTGATATCTACTCGACATACTTAGCCGTTCAGATGAAGCTGCACTGCAAGAGTCGCTCAACCTCTTCCTTGACGTACGGGAAAAGGGATAGGGGTAAACCTTTTGATTGGCTACTTATGAGGTTTGTATCCCTCTTTGATTAGTAGGTGTTGCTCCAGCACTCTCCAATCTAAGCCTCATCTCTCATGGCAATCCCATGCAAAACAGTCTCTATATTGTTTGATTAACTCGATCAACTATTCGTTGCTCCTCATCCAGTAAGGCGATGAGCTTAGTGAGTCTTGATTCCCCATGACCTCCCAAGTTGAGGCTTGTAAAAGGATCTTGAGGTATAAAGTTAGGTGCTTGTTTGAGGTTCTATACAGCTTCAAGAACCTCTGATGCATTCTTATTTTCTCCAAATCGATCATCTTTGTCTGGATTTTGTAGACAGCCAACTAAGCTTTTAGTTTATCTAGGCTCTGAGTGTCTGTCCTTCTTGCCAGAATCAATTTTTAGTCTGGGTTCTATCGAGCTAGTCCTCCTATCATCGGTCGAGTTCATGATGTAAGGATAACTTAAGAAAGCGGGATGGCTTGAAATCCGGGAAGTAGAGGAAAGTTTCACTCATGTGGATGTTGGTCAAAAATGGACTCGAATTGACCAAGATAACTTCCATCCAGTCACCATCCTACAAAATAATTTGTTAATAAAGGGTGGAAGGGACGCACTGATTGGCATAGATCCAATCTTGCCCTAAGAGCACAGTATAAGTTGGTTTTGGCCGTTACTACAAAGAAAGCAGTCGTATTAGTCTTTGAGCCGACTATAATGCTCATAATGAAAACTCTTTAGCCTTGGATGGACTCCTCTGTAAAGTTAATCATTTGAATACCAATATTCATGAGATCAGCTGCTGTCTTACCTAAGCATTTCAACATGGAGATTGGTATGATATTGAGAACTGCCCCTCCTTCTACAAAAACCCAATTAAGTGGAAAACCATCTAAATGAGCCTTGATATATAAAGGTTTGAAATGATTCATTAGTTTCTTGGTTAGCTTAGGGAAAGACATTTGTGGCTCGACTGATAAGAAGTCTGTTGCAGGTGTGACCAACTCAGCCATTGTTTCCTTGGTTGACAGGACATCACTTGTTAAGGAGCTCTGCTAATTTGAGTTTCAAAATTCAGCTGGTATTAGACTTAAAACATTGATCCCCTAATCTGCCTGTTTCTCAATTATCCTCAGATGCTCTTCGAACAAAGCTCTCTACTGGGTTTATTCTCTTTTTTGTTAGGTGTTAGTCAATTATAAGGCGGAAACGAATTGGAAATCTTTTAGGCAGCTAGGATTTCTACTGTCGTGGTTTCCTCCTTCACGTGAAACTTAGATGTAATTCCAACCTTGCCTGGAGTTAATCTTTTGAATTCGGAAGGCCAACCATCTAGCCGAACAAATTATGAGGTGCTTCCACATGGTAAGATGGTCGGCTGTATGGTGCTTCTTGATTTTAGATAGACATTTCTCTGCCATTTCATGACCTTGAGATGTCTTCTCCTACCACTGCAGCTTCTTAGCATATTAACAGCTATCACCACGCTGGCATCAACTGCTGGGAAGAGGTCTGTGTTCACTAATGATTCCTGGGACATTTTTTCTAAAAAACGTAATCACCCTTCTAGGATAGCTCTTTGAATAATGTTCCTAAACACCACACATAAATTAGTATCATGGCTAAATGAGTTATGCCATTTATGGTACCTCTCCTTTTAATTCCTCAAAGAGGGAATACTCTGGCCAGCCTAGAGCTTAATATGCTTGTCTTTTAGCAGCTGATCGAAGATTTCATGGACCTTTGATATGTCAAAAGAATAACTCGGCTGGTTTCCTGACTTGGCTTCATCATTTCCTCGTATAGGTTTTAGCATTGGGTAAGTGTATGATGACCCTTTCAGTAGCTCGGTTGCCATGATTTCGGCTAGTTCATCTTCCTCTAAATTAGCTATGTCATTAATGACTGAAATCATGGTTTACCCTCTTCTAAACTTGGCTGCTCAAAAATTGTTTTTRTCTTTRATGATCTCTTTTGCACAGATTACATGGGAAAGTAACCTAGATAAGTTTGAAAACTCTTGTAGGATAAGCTTATCCTTGAGTTGTGAATTCATACGGGGGATTTCTATCCTCGCATACTCATCTTCTAGCAATAAGGTGGGATATTTTCCTTTCATTAGCCTAAATATCTCTATGAAATTGGCTATATCTTCATTGGCTTTCTATTTTACGGCTAGTAAATCTGCAACCTCCGAGACAACCTGCAGAACTTCTCATGGAATAGAAGTTCCATATCGGCCCAACTGTTGATTGAATGAGAAAATAGGCTGGCGTACCATGTGAAGACTGCCCTAGTTAGTGACAAAGAGAAAAGTTGTAGCTTGTGCAAGTCGTTGTTACTGAGCTCTCCATATTAAGACATGAATCGACTAATATGCTCTATTATTATTTTATCATCATCTCTTGAGAAAATGGAAAACTCAAGCATCTTGTACCCTCGAGGCATGATAGCTGCATAGTCTATCCATTTTGAATAGAGTTTTCTATAAACCAAACAGTTATTCCCAACAATATTAAGCCCAAACTACCTTAAGTACAGAGGCCTGTGCTAGCCGAACTCCCGCGTTGGCTGGCGGCCATTTTTCGAATTGATACCCCTAGTCCCAAAAATACCTATATCAAGAGGAGGTATATGCTCATATACCTGAGATGTTTGAGTTCCCATAGTTGCATTATTTGCCGCATGTTGAAACCCTAGATTTGGCTGGCACGAAACTAGGTAGCATTATATTGTCGCTCAGTAATCTGCTAGATGTATTGTCATGATTTTTAGGAAAAAAATTGAAGCCTACGATAAGAAGAGATTAAAAACTTCCTAGGTGTCATAGGCTATCGACTACCCCCTTGGCTGTAATGACCATGCTGCATGAGGTTGTCCTCTAGACGAGGTATAGCCCATCGGCTGGGAAGTATTTCTCCAGCCAATGTAATCGGGTCCTGAGGGAACTGTGGCATAGGTAGGGCCCATGTTTGTACTGCTTTTAGACTTTCCAAAAAGTGATTAATCATTACGGTGGAAGGGAAAGTAGCTGAAATTGGATTAGAGTATACCAGAATTCCACGTTACACTAAACCTTGTGTCTCATTTTTCATCATAGCGCTGAAAATAGTAGCAAACTGCTGAATTAGATTTTGCATCAACTCACATGCATTGCTCCAAAGTGAATTGGATGGCTGACAAAGAGGTTGGAGCCGCCTGTTTCTTCAGTCGATGTTGATGGATCTCCACTGCTAGGAACCATTTCTGACGAAAATCCCGCCTTTCTAGATGTTGCCAGGTAGTGCCTCACGAAGCCGAGCTTTGGCATATCAGTAGTGGACATCTTGGACACAAGTTTGATTGCTCTAATTTCAACCCATGATTTCTCGATCGAAACGAAATATCATGCACCTTTAATAGGTCCAACTGGACGTGCCAATTGTGTTGGTGTACAAAAATTTCCTAGTCGAATAGGCTGTCCTGGTCATGGTGTACTAAGCTTTTCAACACAACAAGGGTCGAGTTCCAGCTAGCTAGCCAGTAATTGGCTCACTGGATCCGTAATGACCTCTTTTTTGTGTGCGGGGTTCTTGAATTAACTTTAGTAAGCCCTCACAAAGTGTTCTAGTATACTATGCTAAGTAGGGAAAAAGCTATTATGTGTTTGTTACAGCTAAGAGAAGAACAAAGTGAATCCTATTAGCCAATCAGAAAGCAAACTAACTATGACAAGCAAACAAACGTAAATGGCAAAACGTCACATAGCAGAAAGATGCAACTAAGATAGCTAAAGCTAGTCAAGTGATTATACTGAAAGATGCCAAACAGTAGAAAGATTCAACTTAGCTATCTTAGGATTATGGTTGAAGGATGCAAAATAGAAGAAAGATGCAGCTAAGTTTGCTTGGACTAAACTAGTGATTATGCTGAATGAGGAAGCGATGCAGTTAATAAGATAAAACAAGCTAAGTAATCCTATATAAGCTAGAAAACTATAAAAAATGCTATAAAGAAGCAGTAAAGAAAGAAATAAAGAAAGCAAAAGAAATCGAATAAGCTAACAATTTATGCTATTAAGGCTAGAAATACTTATCATCTAGGAAAATAAATAAGTGCTAATTCATAAAAATAGTAGAAAAAAGAATATAAGACTAGCCTAACAAATCAAATAATCAATTAACGCTAAAAAGCTAATCATAAAACTAACAATCAAATGAAAACATAGATAAAAATAAAGATAATATGCTTAATTGTTAAGTTGATTGCTATTTTTCTCTGTTTTATCCCTTCTTATTTATACTCCACTGTGCAACRTTSTTTTGTCGATTAGTCGCCGATAAAGTCAGTTGTTATCATGCCATTCCTCTTCGTCTGTGCCATTTCCTAAGTCCACGTCCGCCTTAATTGGTCATTCAGTTTGATCTTCGGTGAGATTGTTATAATCTTATCTGGTTGTAAAGCCGATCTCTTGGTTTCACAAAGTTCTTACGGATTTGGCTGACTTTTTCCTACCACTCATTCGCTATCCTATCACCCGTTCCTTTCCAGATTTTCGTTAGTCGTTGGGTTCCTCAGTCGTTTCAACTCCTTTTTCCTTGCTTTCCTTTCTGATTTGGTCTTGCTCAACTAACCATTGCCTCTTGCATCAGTTGTTGATGTTGGCTACTTTTTGGTGTCAACAATAATCAACTTTTTTTTATGGAATTGAATTGGGTAAAATCTCTATTTCTACTAAAAAAAAGTACATGAATTTTAGCAGCTCGTATCTAATATATTTTTAACTTTTTCTATTTTAAAACATATGAGAATTCATAAAAATATATGGGTGATGTGTTTATAATTATCCGAATAAATTAATATAAATTTTTAAATTCTAAATCATAGACTCTAAATCCTAGACCCTTGACCTCAATGTTCAAAGCTGGGAGTTGGTTTAAATATAAAAAAATAATATTCAAAATTTTAGTTATAATTTATTACAAATAAATGCCAAAAGAAAATCGGGTGTAAAAAAAGTTGTCTAATTTGAGTTAGTCAAGTAGCATTTTCCCAATAATAATTATTTACTGTATGACAAGTATCACGCATGATCAATGCCGTCGCGCCATGAGTCATTGCCATTTCGTAAGGCAATGTCTGCGGTTTTGGTTCAGAAAGCGAAATGAAAGAATAAATTTAATTTTTAAATGATCTTTAACTTAAATGTCATCTGATAAAGGTAAAGTCTAAWATTTTAAAAAATAATTAAATTTATGAACATTAAAAATTTTATTTTAAATTCACTTTGTACCTTTGACTTTAAATATTGACTTTAATAATTTGATCCGTAGTATCCTAATATATTAAATCAGAATATCATYCTTTAAAATTCATAAAAAGAATTAAGGATCACTTAAGATATCAAGACTTTACGAAATTATATTATCAAACATCTTAATTTAATAAACTCTTAATTCGTTGAATTTTAAATGTTGAATTGAATTATCAAATAAAACATTAGAAAGTTGAAATAATCAATCATTGTGATATTTTATACCAGATGTTGAGCTAAAAATCGAAATTACAGAGAAATTAAATAAGGTATACCAAAATACTATAGTGCATCTTATTAATATCCAATACAAAAGAACAATAATGAAATGGAAATAAATTTACAAAATCTCCTACAAAAGGAAATAGATCCTATACTAAAGTAGGTGAAAACGTTTGTATTTTGCGAAATGATGGAATTCTTAATCACTAGAAAACTTATAGCACAGAACCTAGTAATATAAAAGAATGTTTTCTTGTTAGATAAAGCTATAAATTGCTTAACGGACACGACAGAACATTAGGTGGTCATTAGATTTACCTAAAAGTCACAATTAGTTGAATTTCTTAAACAACCTAGTTTCACGACAAGTACTTCAAATGATACAAGATTAAGGATATATTGATTGTGAATGCAAATCTTTATCTTCACGATGAGTAAAGTGAGTTCTCATCTATTAATTTTATTTTTTTATATATAAAGATGAGTTTTGAATTCCATTCCTTTTAATATTATTAGAAAAAAGAAAAAGACAAGTTATAAATATTTTTATCGTTAATTAAGTAGTTATATATTTGCAATAATTTTTAAAAATTAAAACGATGTCCTCAGAAAATAATTACATAGAATTAAAAGCATCAACAGCATATTAGTTTTTTTTCAAAATGAACAAAATAATGTAAAAATAACAAATTATGAGAAAATAGAACAAGGGAATAGAAAGTCAAACGAAGTACTAATAACTCGAAGTTTTAAAAAAATTGAACCAGTAAATACAATACATTTTTTTTAATATGTAATTATGTTTAAATGAGTCTCAAATAAGATTTTTCGATCCCAAACATATTAAGGGTCAACCGTCAGACTCGGTTCAATCAACACAAGCACTGATTCAAGGAAAAACAGGAAGAAAATTACACAACAGCAACCGACGCTGATTTTTCCTCGCGAATTAAATCCCACACCGATTTGGTCCATTTTCGCCGCTAGATTGACTTAATGTCTAGTTTTAGGATTTTTTTCTCCTATTCGAGTGACGTTTTTAATCACAAGACACTTTCTTTCTAATTTTTTCTTCTATTAATTCCTTGTATATTTAGCATGYAAAGACTTGAAAAAGCCCTTTGTAGGTGATTGGGATGGGTTGCGTCAAGGTTGGGAAGAATCGAGTCAGCAAAATTGATCTTTTCTACCCATTGTTTTGTAATTATGTTTTCATTGTTTTCGAAGGTCAAACCAATATAGTTATTTTGGTTAAGTTTTCTATTGTTGGTTAGTGTGTTTTGTGAAGACTATCTCTATTTAATGATTTAATTATTTCTTTTGTTTTTATTCTAATTCTCAATTATCTTGATTGTTGATTGTTGTTATGTCGTTCTTAATACATTTATAGTTTGATCACTTATAAATCGATATAATAAGCAATTGTGAAAGAATAAGCGGTGAAGTAATTGATTAAAACTTTAGTAAAAATAATCCATAGTATTAAACTAATTAGAGATATAATCGATTTTTATTGGATGATTTTCAAGAGTTGGTAACTGTGATTAGTGAAATTGGAGAATTTCATAAATCGTTAATACAATTTTGATTAATCTAATTTACATAGACATATGTATTTAGTTAATCAAGGTTAGGGGGATAATAATTGAGTAAAACCTAATTTAAGGGATTCTATCCTTAACAAACTGGATAGAATTTGGAAAATATAACAATAGAGGTTAAGATCAATTTAATTTATTATTAGAATAAGTTGGATCAATACTGTAACTCGCTTCATTTCATCACATCGAATTCGTTGAAATATGTTTAGGTTTAATTTCATAATTAGAAAAATTTTGAGTGGTTTTATTTTAATAGTTATTTTGATTGACCAATTCTTATTTGATCAGTAAAAATTGAGAAAATTTAGTGATTTTGATATTTAATTATCCTTGTGGAATTGACACTTGATTCACGGGAATTCTCAATTAAATTCATCGTTAAATTATACCCTATTAAAAACTCCTAATAAACTGTAATGTTGTTTGTGCATCACCATAAATTGTGTTATGACAAGGAATTTGCAACTGGTATTGAGAATGAGATTCCAATTGGCTTAATGATCAAATGGGTATTGAGAATGAGATTCCAACTGGTATTGGTAACTAAACTGCTTATGAACCCACAATGGCTGGCCCTTAAACCTTTTTGTTCTCAAATATAAAAAGCAAAAACATTAACAAATCATCGTAAAGGAACCGGACCCAGGCTTCTATAGACAAAGTTTAGTTAGGCCTGTTCAAGCCCCGCATAGGTTGAAGATCTAAAGAAACATGATATATCCAATCCCATCAGATTAACTTGAAATTGAACTTGAATCATAAAATTGGCGCGCATGATTATTTATTTTTTATAAATTAGATCCTTCAATATTCTTATTTAATGAATTAATTTTGTATCGATTCAAATTAAGTATATAAAAATCTAAATTTTATTCAAAAAAGATTAATCTAGAACACTTTCAACATAATGTATGTCATCAATAAAAATCGAATGGGAGTCACAAAACTGGCTAATATTGTTAGGTTAAATTTGTTAAAAGAATTCTAAGGCCAAATAATGCAGCCCAAATTCTACACGTGGACATGTAGCCCCAGTCAGCTCACGATCAACAAGGATATGTAGAAAAGTTGTTGGTTAACCATACGACAAAACTTTGTATTAAATTAGTCATTGTCCTACTTGAAGCACAAAACTTGACATAAAACAAAAATTACATTAAATTTAGCTAAGAAACAAACCAGGAACGTACTAGGAAACGTGTGTTAAGGCTATAGAAATTGGTACACTTAGGTTAACTGTCACAACCACTTCTCATCCATCCGTTGATCCAAAATGAAACACAAACTTATCCCCTACTGGACAGAAGGGTAACYGCCAGAGTCTGACCCCCACAGAACCACAAGAAACAAAACCTCAAAAACCCTGTTTCAAGAAATTGCCATACATGCAATTTGATCTGTTAGAGGACATGAAAAAGTAGCCTAAAATTTTCAGCTCACCAAATCAAACCGCTGTGTGAATTCATGCACGTCAAGAAATACCACCATATAACACATGATTTGCAGACCAACTAACCAGAGCATGCAATACTGCATTTTTTGTCATTCCAACGCGATGAACTTATTGAATTTGAATCCAAACAACATGACCTCTTCTTTCTCTTCTGCCGATTTCACCTCTACATTTCTTGTCAAGGGCTTTCTGTTCATGCCAGAGATTCAAATGCTAGAGTTCTTTCTTGCAGTTGTTGTTTTCATAGTCATTCATTCTCTGAGGCAAAAGAAGCGTCAGGGCTTAGTAAATTGGCCTCTTGTTGGAATGTTGCCTTCTTTGATCCTTGGCCTTCAAGGAGATATGTATGAATGGATATCTAACGTTATTTGTCGCCAAAATGGCACGTTCATATTCAAAGGTCCTTGGTTTACAAATCTCAACTGTGTTGTAACATCTGATCCTCGAAATCTTGAGTACCTTCTCAAGACAAAGTTCTCTAATTTCCCGAAAGGAGGGTATTTTCGAAGCACGGTTAGGGATCTTCTTGGAGATGGCATATTCAGTGCAGATGATGAAATTTGGCAACGACAGAGAAAGACAGCAAGCCTTGAGTTCCATTCTGCAAAATTCAGAAACTTGACCACAGAATCATTGCTGGAATTGGTGCACTATAGGCTCTTACCCGTCCTCGATGATTCGGTTAAACAATCAGTCCCTGTTGATCTTCAAGATGTTCTTCTCAGACTCACATTCGATAATGTTTGCATTATTGCTTTTGGTGTTGATCCCGGTTGTTTGCGCCCTGGATTGCCTGAAATACCATTTGCTCGTGCCTTCGAGTCTGCAACAGAAGCAACACTGATTCGATTTGTYACTCCGACTCTCATTTGGAAGACCATGAGGTCTCTGAAATTAGGGTCAGAGAAGATATTGGAGAAGGCAATAACAGAAGTTGATAAATTCGCAGATGATGTAATCAGGACTAGGAAGAAAGAGCTATCCCTAGAAAGAGAGCATGATAAGCAAAGATCTGACCTCTTAACAGTGTTTACGCGACTAAAAGATGAACAAGGAAAGCCATTCTCGGACAAATTTTTACGCGATATCTGCGTAAATTTCATTTTGGCAGGAAGAGACACTTCCTCAGTGGCTCTGAGCTGGTTTTTCTGGCTGCTCGATCGAAATCCCAAAGTCGAAGAGAAAATTCTTGCCGAAATTTGCAAAATTGTGAGCGAAAGAGAAGATGACAAGGATAAAGAAAATCCAAATGCTTTAATATTCAAACCAGAGGAGGTGAAGAAGATGGAATATCTTCAAGCTGCTCTTTCAGAAGCTCTAAGGCTCTATCCTTCAGTTCCAGTGGATCACAAAGAGGTAATTATGTCTCTGAATTGCATGATTACATCAATCACATAATTCATTTTGCTTATTTTCCTTGTATGATTATGTCTGCATATTTTGTAGGTGGTTGAGGATGATGTTTTCCCAGACGGGACAGTGTTGAAGAAGGGAACAAAAGTGGTCTATGCAATTTACACCATGGGGAGAATGGAAGGAATATGGGGCAAAGATTGCAGAGAGTATAAACCAGAAAGATGGCTGAGAGATGGAAGATTCATGAGTGAATCTGCCTACAAATTCACAGCTTTCAATGGCGGTCCACGGCTGTGCTTAGGTAAAGATTTTGCATATTATCAGATGAAGTTTGCAGCAGCATCGATATTATATCGCTTCCATGTGAAGGTGGTTGAAGGCCATCCAGTAGTACCAAAATTGGCTTTAACSATGTACATGAAATATGGACTTCAGGTGAAGCTTTTCAGGCGCCATGAATCCGAGCTTCATAAGTATTTGAAGATCAAATAATGAAGAAGAATTATGAGAGTCAAGTGTTAATGTTTATGTTT
>MEJB01000032.1:1285675-1300865 GCA_001752375.1 Rhazya stricta
AGGGGTTCAAAACCCCACTGGCGTTGGATCGCACAGTAAGGCTCGAGTAGAGGCAGTAAGACGTTTGTCCAGCCAGGTAAGAGAGGAGTAGGTAATCCCGAAGTTCAGGGTCCAGTGTGCCTTGCAAGCTTGGGAATGGGACTTGGGGGATCCGGAGGCTTATAATAGATGGAGTGCCGTATCTTAACAGCTTAAGCTTTTGGGATAGCTGGTTCCATTGACTTATGTTACATATTAACTGAGTCTACCAGAGAAGATGCATGACTGCAAACTCAGGGTCAGCCTTACTTGCAGGAGAGTGTAGCAAAGAGGAAGACATTCAAGAAGTTCAGTTTAAAAGGCTAAAGCATTACAGTCAATTTTTCCTGTTTTACTTAAAAGAAAAAGGGAAAAAAAAGATGAAATCATAAAGAGTATTGACATCATGTTAAACCTATGTCCAGAATAGCTTCACTCAGACTTATTTCCTCCATATTAAKCTACACAGCAGTAGGAATTGCAAGAAATATGCATCTTCATAAACAATAAACATAGAAAATAAGAGTCCTAAAGGACTCAAAGTAATATTACGCAGCCTAAGTGAACTTACCCATTCTCTTTATGATAGTTAATATCTTCATCTGCTTGGCCTCCACCACACCCTCAGTCTCAAGAAATTCCTCGACAATTTTCTCCTCAGATGGGTCCCTAGATGCCAGATAAGAATATAAAGTTAATTCTGACAGAGAATGAGGCAGAGTAGGAAATGTTAAGAAGAACAGAATTTGAACAAAGTGAATAGATGAAAATAAACTGAATGAACTATTTGTCGAAGTTAAAGAAATAAAAGAGAAAGGAACGTTGAGAGAAAAACTGAGAAAAAATGACATGACAATATAAATGCACCATAATCGAAGTTAAAAGGTAAATTTAACTCATTAGAGAATTGCAGAAGAACAAAGTAATAATTTCTTGAAATGGATGCTGAAATGGACTGTGAGTGTGAAGTTTAGGTGCTAGTGCCAAAACATGACTGCACACAGATAATTGCATTAAGTAGTCAATGCATGATGAAAACACACAGGACAATGCAATATATTACATAATAAATTCAAAACAGAGTTACCAACCTCACGTACTTGTAGTCCCCTGGATTTGAGCAAGCAATTGAAATCCCATCAGCATCATAAAGATAATAGATCAAAAAATTAAGTAACATAAAATTCTAAGGACAACTTAGATTCACAACAAATGATTAACATCTACCAATGTTATGAGCTCCTAACAGCTCTGATGTTTCAACACATAGCCGGAGAAACATGATCCAGTGTACCAAATCATGGCCAGCCAAAAGATCGAGAAACAATTAAAAATAGGAAATACATAACAAAGTGTCATCCTACTTCTGCAAACCGCCACAACTGCAAAATAATCCTATTTCTCAGGGAAAATCAGAAATTGCACCAGAACTTCTTTTATTTTCATGTGTGTTCTGTATGGATCAGATTATCATATGCAATATAAAAGGAAATTCCACTTCCAATATGTAGTTAGCAATTCAGAAGTAATAAGAGAAAAGAGAAAGAATACCAATGTCATGGAGAAGTGCAGYCAGTTCTACCTGCCATGGCAAGAAAAATGAACTTTCAACAACCATTTCATGGGCTTGACAAAAAACAGCAAACAAAGAATAGGATGACATGGCRAAAAATGACTTCTTAAGAATTTCTTTCATCGTAGTTTCTAAAGAAAATTCACTAAAAGAACACTATGTTATATGTATTAGGAATGATAATCCAACGATAATATAGCTTTAAGTATAGAACTAGCTGCCTCTTGCATTTTGTGATTCACTTCAAAGATTATTGATAACATGCAGAACTTTGGCATTTGAAGCTGCATAAAACCATAATCTGAAAATCACGGTTTACTTAAGCTGACACTTATTATCTATTAAACAATGTCTCTTTACCATTGCTGTTGTCATAATGACTAGTGTCATAATCTTAAATTATCAAGATATGCCTTTACATATGTTTCTTTGACTTTAATTTCATCTTACCTAGGACAGCATGCGACGCAAGTTTTGGTGAAACATCATGAGCTTGATGTGAGCTATTCATGACTCATGTTGCTTTCTCAACGAGCTTGAATCAAATCTTAAACAAATTAAATTTTAGGGCTTTTGATTCTTTATATTGAGCTCCACCTGAAGTCATGAACGGAGCCATTTCGGATGAAGCTTATTACTTCATAAGTATGTCTTTTTACTGTTACCGATCTTATGATTTTTCTTCCAGCATTATCTCTACAATTAACCCAAAACTGGAGAAAATTGCGATTGAACAAAATGCAGTAATATAGAAATCTCAAGTTATGAAGATATGCCCTTAGATATGTTTATTTGATATCATTTTCAACTTTATGTTGGACGGCATAGGAATGAAGCCTCTCTAAAAATCAAAAGCTTGATAATGCTTATGCTTACTCAAAGAACGAACTTCATCAAATTTTATCTAAATTGAAGTTTTAGTGTTTTTGTTTATCTATATCGAGTTCTAACTCGAGACATGAATATTCAACTTGAAAGCTCAATTATCTATTTCTTTCTCTTTTACTATTCATAAAATTAAATAAAGAAAAAAGAAAAAAAGAACAAAAGGAAAAAGCTGAACAGCATCAAAGCTCCATCTTAAGTTGGAGTACTAGAAACTCCTAGATCTCTAAACATAGTGTGCACTACCAAATGCTTGCCAAAAAGTGTCTGACACAAGGCATGAAATGAGTTTACATGCAAAAAATGAACTATGGCATAAATCACAACCTAGAACCTAGGCAACAAATTGAAAACAWAAAATCGGCATGTCAACCAGTGCAATAAAGCATGCTGGTATATGCAAATTAATCTTCTGCAAYACTTAGYTGTCTGACTGAAAGGCTGAAATAAATTGGCCTTGAACTTCATCAATAGACCTTATTTTACAGGCAAGTAGCAACACACACAGAGACATGGTTAAACTTCACTGCATACAAGAAAAAGGCACTCTTTAGTTACCACTCTAGACACCATATCAACATGGAAGTCTACTGGGAGCTAAACTAATTTAACTAAAAGAGCATCATCATCCATCTCAATATTGTCCTCAACTCATTCTTACTGTAGTAAGGAATGTTAAAAAGGTGCTGAGGTCRTTGGAGATGCCTATATAAATGGAAATAATAGACACATAATATTTTCTTCTTGCTGCTGCTGCCAGCTTATGCACTAAGATGAACAGAGCATRCAGGAAAGCACTCAACATTTAYGCTGGTTTATTAGGAGAATAGCAATTCCAAGTTACTTAAAGCCTAATTGCTGCAAAACAAGCACTTGAGAGTACAGATTACCCACCATGCCCAGAATTACAAAGTTCTATTCACTCCTCATCCAGTAATCCCATGAGTGCACAGAGTAGATGATATAAAGGTCATCATGTTAGGCCTCTCCACCTATTAAGTCCCATTCCATAAACCATTTCAGAGTGCTTAATCCTCCAGGCTCCCTGATTTGTGTAATGAGTATCACTCAAGGTAGTAACAGAGTAAAAAGAGATCAGGTGTCATGCAAAATTAATTATCTTTTCACCATAAAAGACATTTTGAATCACTCAAATCTCCTCTGGAAGTTACTAGTTTAAAAGTTCTAAAAGTAAAATGAAGATAATTCTATTGAACCATCCAATGAAACGTCAATTATGATATCAATTGAGTCTTGGACTTTCTAGATGCTAAAAGGTGCTTCATTTTACCTTGATTTCCGACTCCACCCTTAGCACCAACGACTCGCTACTTATTTCCTCGTCTGTTTCTTATATCAACAATTACCACAACTTGCTCAAAGGCACACAAAAACTTCAAAAACTCAAAGTCACTAAAAGTATAGTTTTTTAAACTCTCCAAGATGAAAAGCCCAACATTCAAGCAAAGCAGGAGGCATTTCAAGAAAAAGAACAAGTGAGGGCCAAGTTCTATTTTTGTCCACTTTATTTGTGGATGTATAGAAGGGTCGACCAAGTGTATTCTGTTTATAGAGAAGTTTACTGACTACAACCATATCTGAGGGGCCAATACAGAGCATAAGCAAAAATTAAGGTGCAGAATGCATATTGCCTTTTTCAATTTTCCGTTTTCCAAATATAAAAACGGATATGAAAGTCAAAGCAATGATCTGCTTCTGTGCCCAATGACTAGCATAATCATATGGCAATCAAAATCGTATTCATGCATTAACAGAATCTGAAAATTAGCAATTTTTATGCAAGTTCATTTCAACACCATAATCTTTTGATGTCTATTGCATTTCTCTCTCATCTGGCCATTTCTGTTTGTATTCTCTGATTAAGAATGAAATGAAATTGACAAGCAGTAGAATTCTTGAAAGCCCAAAAAAGGAAAGGAAAAAGGAAAGAAATTGGTTCGTCCTAATCCTGCCACTATTTTTCATGGCAAAATCCACATTTCTCTATCTTTACAAGTCTTACAGAAAACGTATGAACAACTTTTAAATGCCTCTGAACATCATTTCCAAAAGTCAAATCCAGGGAAAACTCCAAAGAAACAAGTAATAGAAGACGAGGAAAAGCAAAAGTTTATGGTTCTTACTCATTGTTCCTAGCAGGATCAACTGTCTATGTTGATTCGCAGCACACCAAACAGAATTACCCACAGAAAGCTATCCCAAGAATTCTTTCAGAAAGGGAAGCTAATCATTTCACCAGGATCTTAAACTGAAGAGAATTTGTCCTTTCTAGTTTAGAATTTCAACAAAGAGGCAGCAAACTGTATTATGTTTTAATGTAGTTACTCACTSRAAGAACGGAAACCACGTATACATAAAGAGGAACAGTCAAAACTTATCATCCACTAATTCTACTCTTTCAATCCTTATTTGAATAAGAAGAAACCATGTTGTATAACTTCTTGCACTTCTTTACTAAGGACCTGCGAACATTTCCAAAGAGAAGCTACGACATCGTATTTCATTGTCACATACTCTACCTCAATGTGTCAGGAACTACTACTCAATTTATTATTCCATAAGACAAAAATCAAGAAATTTGCCCCAATGTACAGAAAAGCTAATGCCATTACATATTTCAACAACGAGAAAAACTATGTTACCTATAAAAGATGGAGACCTAATACACAACATCCTCACAAATACACAAAAAGTAAAATACTTCTTACGAATGTAAAACGATCTGCCTCCACGGCCACATAATGTGCATAACAAAAAAGGATCACAAGATTTCTTCACTAGCAATAAGCACAAAAGTTTACCAGTAAAACTTCATCAACGAACATTGGAAATTATTCAAACTATGAAGGCTAAATACAATAGTTATCCACTGGAAATTTGTCAAACTTTGAAGAGTAAAGACAGTATTTATCCAATTGGAAGATAGTTAAACTATAATATACAGTTGTACAACAGGTCGGCAATATCAAAATTATTAATCAATCACCATATCAAGAAAATGCAAACTTTACAACATTATGAAATCGGGTTAACGACAGAACAATCTCACTACTAACCGAAGTAGAACAGTACTTAAAAAAATGGACTCTATCCCAAACCAATGACAACCTTCGAGACTAGATTGCGGATACATATATCGGCTTTGGAATCAGTAAAAAGCTACAGGTTTTATGATATATACAAAAGATATAAAAGTCAAGGGATGTCTATATTGTTATATCTACTGTGAAAAGCATGTAAAATAACAGAATTTTTTTTTTTTTTTTGATGAATTACATCCGCGGATATCAATTAATACCAAATATGATATTTCACTGAAACTATAGACAAAATCAAGACTAAGGTTATCAAGATACTGTACAATTTCCATGGAGTCAGAGGAACCACCAAGGCCTTCTTCTTGGGCAAGAGAAAGTGCCAAATCTCTCACTCTGAAAACGTGTGCTGCATCATGAGAAGCATCATTACCTTTCATCTTTAATTCCACCAACTTTTCCGCCTTCTTCACTATCTCACTCTTCTCCATTTTCCCCTCGATGTGGTTCTCCTTGTTACGTTAGTTCTCCTCTGTCAAAGGAATGGCTGTATTCAAAGGCCGCTGCTTTTCTATTACTCCTATAATCGATAATCAATCAAGGGGCACGCGTAAGGATTGTTGGTTCAGTATTTATAGTCAACTCCCGAAGGAGTTATTACTTCGAAGCCACAAACTTCTATTTAAAGCTTGCAGATTTTCATTCAGCAAAGCTCTTGTTGCTTGGAAGATCTTTCTGCCAGCTTGAAGGCTGATCCCGAAGAACCCAGAGAGTTCGATTTGAGATTCAGCAGCCGTAGTAAGTGTTTACATTTATCACATTTTATGCATGAATACAAAATTTCCCAAAAAAATCTACAAACCCATGATGCTGCCTCGCTTTAATCCCACTCAGATCCATATGTCTTTTTTAGGGTTCTTGTTGTYGTAAATAGTSGTTGAATTTATGCAGTTGCAAACACATTCCGTTTTGAATGTCCATTATTCATGGTYTGAARTGGAATTCAGTAGAACAAAGTCGARAATCCAATGCGTATCGTCTCCGACTTTAAGGTATAAGTTTACCTTATTCTCGACTGCTTTTAACTTTTGTATTAATCATCAAAACAATGAAGGAAATTTGGTAAAAGGACGATTTGTTTGGCTACTGAGGTTGGCTACTATGCAATAGAAGCAAAACACTAGGAAATTGCTTTTGCTTACGCTTTTCATTGTGGCATGATTAAAAATTGTGATCAAAAGTATTTTCTATCACGATTTTGGAATATGTGATAATTAATAGGTTTTAGTAACAGAATAAAAATACGTAGATAAAAGTTATTTTTTCTACAATTTCAAAAATATTATTAAAAAATAAAATTTTCGTAATTTAAAATTGTGACAAAAAGATTTATCTTTATCAAAATTTACTATAAAATCGTGAAGATCTTCTTATCTCATTTTGATAATTATAAAAATCATTTGTGGTTGTACTAATATGAAATTCTGTAATTTATTTTTTAATTAATTAATAAGAGTACTAAGAAATAATTAATTAGAATCATATGTAYAGTTTTCGGTTGAATGTCTTTCAAGATATATTGAAGATCCCATTGCATGCTTTGAATACACATCTCAATCGAAAAAGTCTCACAAAGTTGGTCTCTACAATTTAAACTCACATTCCTCCATTAATTGAAAATTCAATGGCAGGTTCATCATTCCACTGTCGAATTCGGCTTAATTCAAGCATGCTAACAGTCCCTCGAGTGCTATAAAATCGATTCAGAAATTCTTACCTGAGTTGACTCCAACTATTGATTAATCCGAAAGTAATATCCATATATCAATCAAAAGCATTACCTTTAAGGAATCTGACAAATTGTTTGACAAGTAAATCACCTTTAGTGCTTTCATTATTACATGTTTCAATAAAGTGAGCTATCTGTTCTTTGGATTTTCTTCATTGTCAAATTGTTAAAGTTTGGGAGGTTGATAACCTATTGGCATTTGAARATTACATATCCTTTGAGTATATGATTCRGCGTACCCTTAAGAAGGTCTGACGTTTCCTTCATACTTTTCTTCAATTGTKATCATATAACATTCTTTAGGTGATTTATCAAGATCAATCCATTAGAAAAAACTTAAATATTTTGTACTTCCATTGTAGTTTCAGATCCAGCTTTGGATTGATATTGTACTTGAGAAACCTTATCATATTCAGTGTCATTTGCAGTTTCTAATTGCTTTAGAGCAATTCGACTTGCTTCTCCAGTACCATTGAGGCAATTCAACAAGCAAGCAAGCATGACATCTTGCTGTTGAAAATTCTCTGCAAGTCCTTCCACCAATTTGGCCAACTTCGCACTTTGTTCTTCAATGGTGACAGTATCGATCATCATAATGTATATGATCGATGAAGTTGTAGTAAAATCTTCATGATAGAGCTTTTCCAATCGATGATCTTCTTGGCGAATAATAGTTGTAGAGTTTGCAGAAGACTCGCCATCATCTTGTTGTGATGTTTTTTGACTTAGTTCCAACATTCAACAAGGACATGGTTGTTCTTATGGCAGAATCAACTCCTTCATTTCCTTCTTGAGGAGAAACATCCTTAAACATGGGATTGGAAGATTTGATCATCTGAGAAGTACTCCTCCAATTCTTTTCCTGCATCAGATGGCGCCCTACTCCGCATCATAAGTCATGCATATATAGCCGACATGATTGATTTAGCTGTAACACCAATTGTTGCAGATCTAAAAGGAGCAGCCTCTGAGATGTTGTTCTTGAGGACCATTGATGAATTTGATTTGATTTGATTTGAAGAGAAGAGATGAACGACAGAGATTGCCCCACTAGGCGTGCCAAAACTTGTTTACACGAATCTCTCATCTTTAAAATATAATAAAAAAATAAGAAGAAATATGTAACAAAAATTAATCTTATAAATTAATAAGATAAGTGTTAYAATCTCTGAAATGTTCTCGTGGTGAGACCGAGGATAATAAGAATATCGTTTAYAAAGATTGGTGGTTCAAAAATAGTGGTTTAAATTCCCAACAAAATCAATTGTGGTCTAATTAGACAACATCTTGCTTCGAACATAGGATGATTGATAAATGTCAGTAAAATAAATTAGATTAATCTAAAAGTTATCCAATTATTAAAATTAGCTCACGCAAGAGATTAAGAGTTAAAAGATGAGTTAGAGTTAAGAATCCCTAACGTATTAATGTCCAAGAAACTTATGCAATTAAACTTCACTCATGCAAGTATACAGAGTCTTTACAAGTAATATAGAATGAATAAGAATATCGTCTCATAAGGATTGATGGTCCAAAAATAGTGACTTAAATTTCCAATAAAAATCAATTGTTGGTTTGATAAATGTCTCTAAAGTAAATTAAATTAATCTAAAAATTATCTAGTTTCTAAAATTGGTTAAAAAATCAAGGCAAGTTTCACGGGAGATGATTAAGAGTTAAAAGATGAGCTAGAGCTAATAATCCCTAACATACTAATGTCCAACAAAAACTTATAGCAATGCTAAAATATAATGCTACAACATCGCCTAAAACAATGGTTTGGCAACTACAAAAGTGTAAACTAAGATTATGTAATGACTTCACCTTTTAGTTTGTTGATCTTTGTTCCTATTCACTAAGTTGTTCCATCTGTTAGAGTTACTAAACTTAAGGAACTCAAATAAATGTACAAGTCTCTATTGATTTATGAGTTAAATATATATGTCTATAGTGTTTATTAATAGCATATCTTAAGATATCCAAAATCGATATTTATTCAAGAGTTTCACTTCTATAATGTTTGTCAACCCTCAAGTACCTATTGCAACAGTATTAATGGCCAAGAGATAGTGATTGCGCAACAATAAATACACTTGAATAGAACATTAATGAAGAGCAAATCTTGCTCAAAACATCCAATAGAGCATTTAATACATTATTTCATCAAAACTCTAATTTCTATAAAGTTAGTTCAGGCTCTTAATGTAAGAAAATACAAATAATTCAAGTTCAACATATCAAAATACTACTAAGAGATAGAGAAACAAAGCCTAAAAAAAAAGGTTGATGAAACTCTTTGATAAAGTTCGCCTGAGTTCTACTTCTATTTCCTTTTGTTGCACCAAAAAAGAGCTTAAAATTGCTCGTTCTGCACCCCTACATTTGACCAAAATAAATCATAGCCCACTGCAGTCTGAACCCTACTTTCTTCTATATATACCAGTTTTGCACCACTACTTTCCAGCAAAATCATGCTACTCTTTTGATGTCTTTCGTATGTTATTTGGTATACACAACCTCGTGAAACATAATTTGGTTTCGGGACTTACATGCTGCAAAAAAGGGAAGATGGATAACTGAAATAAATATGGATTCCCTTGGATTTTGCGTTAAGATTATTTGTCCATTTACTTGGTTAGCGAAAGTATTTTCCTTAACAAATGTGAATTTAGTTGGCAATAGAATTTGGCTGCTACAATCCCCACCAATATTACCTGAAGAGTCTAACATAGAATGGATGCTTTGCTACATTGGGATATAAAATCAGTATCTGGCTTGTAGTGGTGGCTCTGTTGATAGATACTTCAATATTTTCTAATTTTCGTGGCATGCAACTTAACTCTTTTCATTCTCAATAATTAAAATTATCTACACCGCTTCTTGTTTGCTGACAAATGGGAACGAACCCTTTAGGGCATCTTGATCTAGTCATCTCAATGAGATATTGAAAATGATCTTTGTAAGTACAAGGTTTTGGTTATCATAGGAATATTTAATTTTTGAATTAATGCATACATTATCAATAAACATGCTGATCTCAAAGTACTATGATTGGTTATGATTATTTTATAAATGAGTTATTTAATTTTTGAATTAATGCATACATTATCACTAAACATGCTGATCTCAAAGTANTTTACCCACATAAATATATACGTGTATATATATGTCTCGTGTTTGAGATGTAGAGGAACAATGATATATAGATATAAGAAAAATAGGGAAAATATTACAAAATAAAATAGTATATTTGCTAAAGTTTTCACTATGTAGGAAATGATATGACAATAAATACATAGAATTATCCATGGAACTACTAATTAAAACTATATTGATAACATTTGCATAGTTGTGGTAAGAAGATTTTTACCATCAGAAATCAAATTATTGTAATTGAATTTTGCCCACAATTTCAAAACTATGGGGCCAAATAGTTGTAGAAAGTTCCAAAGCAAATTCTACAATTTAGATGAAACGATTCCCGAATTGTGGTAAAGTTCGTAGCAAAAGCTTTTCCTCACAAAAAAAGAAGCCGTTGGAAGCTTTTCCCAACGCTTGCAATGCTTATGCTTCCAAAACTGTGGAAAAACTGTGGCAAAAGACTATTTACCACCGATTGGGACCTATTTACAACACTTATGGTCATGTTGATAAAAGTATTTTTTTTGTAGTGAGAGTTTTAGAAAATAAAAGAAAAATATGGTCTCATACGTTGGTTCATTCATGCATTGGGCCATACAGGTGCAAGGTGGGAATCACACTGCGTATAATCAAAGTTGAAGAATGGCAATGGAAATAATGGAAAAATGTATGGTCTAAATTTTGTATCATATCAATTGACCAAAGTATTATATCATTTTAKTTTATTTTTCTTCTTTTCTTTTTTCCATTGTAGGAAAAAAAGGGTACTCGACTTTGATGAGACATGGGCTCGTTAATGCATATTTTCTTTTCAAAGACTATAGTGCAATCAATACTTTTTGCAAGACCTCCTGCAAACTACCCTTTAACATATGATGAAGAGTTTGCTCTTCAAGAGGAACTTGCCATTGCTAGCTAAGCCAATTCCATTTTCTAAAATTGTCTGAGTGACAATGATGATGCTGCTAAGGATGATGTTGATGCTAAATAGATGAAATCAATGAGGATGGCCAACTTCTTATTGGAAATGTATCTTCTGGTAGCAAGAGGAAGTCTACAATCAGAACCAATGTTGCAAGGATGAACAAGAATCCCAAAAGAATTGTTGTCCGTGCAGCATATGCACAAATTAAGGCTTATACTAGGTTMAAGAAGAATATGACTTTGAAAAACAATAAAATTGAGAGATCTAAAGTTCGGCAATGTGCCGCAACATTAATTAGAAGTGGCATCCATTATGTGATCAAGGTTTTAGAGAAAGACTACAATCATATTGGTCCGCGAGAACAGTGAAGCTGAGGCCATTTGTTTCTTATCCACAATGCAGACTAATGTTCATGACGTTATCACAACAATATCGTGCTACTTATATTGATGAAGCAGTCCCTGGAATTAGTTTGTTTTAGATCTTCATCCTCATGGTAAGAGATCTACTTGGATAGATTACTTTTCTATTGGTAAAAAATCCATTTCCTATATTTCGTGCTCTGTTATAATTTCATTATCTTCAAGTGAGTTAATGCTTACATAATTGATGCTATTTTACTTCTTGATGATTGAAACTTCATATTTGTTTTGTTAATGTTTAGATATTTTGGGATAAAACCAATTGGGATGTTTTTGATTTAATTATATATGTCTTTACTTGATATTCCATTGCATATGTAACATGATATGCTATTTATACCAATAGGTACTTGCAAAATGTAATTGCACGGGGACAATACCAGCCTTGCTTACATGCTTTCTGATGAGGCGACCATTAAAGATTTCATGTCACTGGCAGATATAGATATTTTAATTGTTTTAGTGAACCCAACTTTGTTTAAGCAGATGAGAATCCCATGTTGAGCTTCAAGTTTGAGAGGTAGAGCTTAGGTTGATGAGTTATTGAATTTGCACTGTCTCAAATATTGCAAAATCTCGAAATGATTAAGAACACATTCAAGAAATTGTGTAATATGTTGGTTGTGAAGGACATGTGGGAGTACAATTTGCCCAACAAAGGATTGTTGTTATTGAAAGCCTTGGAATCTTCCTTAATTGTCACTAGAGCTAACCACTACACTGACCTCGGTGAGCACTTTCAACTCTCCACTTGAGACGTGCTCAAAACACGTCAAATATATGACTTCCAAGCCTGTTTTAATCTCCCTTGAATACATTTATCATCAATACTTAAATGCTGTGCACCCCTATATATTTTACAACCCACATGCCATGCTTTAAGGTAAATATTCTGCAAAAACAAAATTTTATGGGTTAAATGTTATAATTTCCAATTTATGTTACCTTTGTTGATGATCAAATGTAATTGACTATAGGCTATAGGACTATATTAGAGCAATCAATGGGACATGGTTTTCCATTTGAGCTTTAGCTAGTCGATTGGAATTGTTCCAAAATAGAAACAATCAAATATCTCAAAAGGTACTCATGACTATCGACCACGACATGCACATGGAGATTCCTCATGATCAAAAAACTGAGCAATTTGAGATGAAGAAAATGAAGGATACTTCTGCTAAAATTCAAACATATTCATTTGCCATYATTTGAAAACCAACCAATGAGAAGTTTAAGAATCGTTATATTGTCATGGCCAAGCCATCGAAATATGATGAGTTGGTTGAAATACCAGGACTTCAAGARTATAAAAGGGAGAGCAAAGAGTAGAACTATTAGGACTATCTTGCCTTGGAGTGGGAATTGCTTACTCATGGTTGCTTGACACCTCGGTGAATATGCTAGTATGGTGGCAATATCGAGAAGGATGGGGTTAAACATTCCAAAAGGGATAAGAAAAGTGTTGGTAGCAGAGGACCAAAAAGGCATGACAGCTATAGGCAAGTTTCGATCGAGTTAGTAATTAAAGGTAGAAAGTTGAATGGCGTAAAAAATTCCCCGGTTCTTCCAGTTGGCCTCCATACTTGGAGTAAGAACCTTCACCAATTGGCAAAAAGCAGCAAACGACTAGGCCAGGAGCGGAAGGTTTTTGGCCATTTTGAAAAGGTCCAACCCGATCAAATAATAGGAAAGCGTTAAAGATTCGTTGGTTCTTCCAGTTGCCTCTATACTTGGAGTAACAGGCTCCAMYCACTAATAAAAAATTGGCAAATGGCTAGGCCAGCAGTGGAAGGTTTTTRGCCATTTTGAAAGAGCCCAACCTGGTCGRTTAATAGGAATGTCAAAGCCTTAAGGCTTGACGAAAAAGAGAAGCTCAATATTGTTGAAGGATGGAAGAAGGGAGGGGTCGACCTTGAAAAACTCCTTGGCCAAGCCATAGCAAACCAGAATGCATTTATCAGAGAGTTGAGAAAGGCTCAATGAGTCACCTTGGATTCGCCTACTAGAAGACTTTGTCAAGTGCGAAGAGGGAAGAAGAACTCGAAGGAAAAAGCTGATATGATGAATAGAGTAACGAAGATGGAGGAGTGGAAGATGTTTAAGGAAGAAGAATGGTTAATCGCTCCAAGTTCCAAGATCATTACTAGGGTAAAATTGGCCRAAACCATTGGAYAGCTATGCAGACTTGACGGCCGGTGACTGYGGATATATTAGAAAAATAYTGAAAGATCAAATGATTTTAATCCTTGCCCTTTCCACCCATCAGATATAGCTAATCTGGGCAAGGAATTGGGARGGGGGATGTCGACAGTTAGGCTAGGGAAATTAGTCCAGCCCCAGCACTCGCAGCTTTCCCGAGAAGAAAAGGGCTTAAYAGCTAAAGGGTGAAYGRTTGAAAAGATAGAAACTRAGCGAGCYAAGACTAACTGAAGAATGGAGAGAATAGAACAACTGAAACAGCTACCGGRACAATGTGCATGGAATAGGCAAAAGACCARCCAATCGACTGAACAAACCAAACTACCTAGCCYAGAATTTAGGACAYGATTTACCAACARATCGAGAAAATAGGATGTAGGTCGAAAATGGAGCATGTAATTCGGAATGGAGAAAGTGGCCTCGATTGGCTTGGTCTTCAAGYAAGCGRAACTATCTCAGCCGAGTATAAATAAGAGAAGAARAAGAGTTTGAAAYCTCCTAAATCATCAATCCAGAAATCAAGCATATTATCTATAATCATGTCTTCAACTKAGTCTTTAATCAGTATTTTCAACTTCATTAGGCAAGCATAGTGATCAGACATTCCARTTTTTCCAGTTCAAAGGCTTAGATGTTTACTTTAGGTAAGCTTATATAATTCTCCTAGCATAACTTATTTATTGTTTTCCTTACAGTTTTATTGCATTTTATCCTTACGTTAAGATTGCTTATACTTTGTTTACAACTTTCTTTAGCTTAGCTGTGTTGTTACTTTCATTAAATTGCTTTGTTTAAYAGCTTTCCATGCTTGCCTTACTTTTTTGTTCTGCTTATTTCCCAAGCTTTTTCRTTTTCTATCTTTATTACTAATTTTCTTAGCTTAAAAGACAACACAATTAGCATATTTTAGCTTGAATACATTGAGCCGATCATATATCACGCATCGACTGAAATCCTTATTCGACTAAAACCATCTAGCTAAAAGATTCAGTCGTACTTTTAGCCAATTGACCTGCACACTTCATTGAGGGCTTCCTTAAGCTAATTGAAAAACCCCACACACTTTAAAAAABGTTGGTATGGATTTGACAAGCCAACCCTTCGGCTAACTCATCAGAACTCAGGCCTCATTGTGTTGAAAAAGTGAGCTCGCCAAGACCAAGATAGACAATTCAACTAGGC
>MEJB01000032.1:1307525-1361585 GCA_001752375.1 Rhazya stricta
TAGCTCCACTATTTATCCACACTTGTTACCAAAACATGTGAGATAAAAGTGAGCTAGGCTCAATGAGTCCCGTTCTCATGTGCGAGTGTATAAAATCACTAATCATGTAAATCATTTGAGGCATTTTAAATCTCAAAAGAATTGACCAGTTCTTCAGAAAATATTTTCCAAAAGAAAAAATCACGGTCAACTTCCTGTGCAAAAACATTTTAGAACATATTTTATAAATCTGGATAGAAAATACTTGCAATTTATAAAGGCAAGAATTATGAATTGTAACCGTGTGAGTTATACTCCACGGGGTTAGAATTACTAGCTTTATCACCTCGCATGCACTTGAGACCTACAATGACACTCCACACACCTTATCGAATAAGCCGGCTAACACGGCTATAGGAGTCGATCGCCACCTAGTTCAATCTCCTAACCGAGTGTACGAATGTCCAACAATTATTTTGCAGCCATATGATGCAACCATTCGCCAATATGGTCTCGGCCCGCCATAGACATGTCCTAGCGTTTTTGGCCACTTGGTAACTCCCGAAACACAGTTGTCTTGGCAGAATAAGAGGTCCTTGTACTGGGAACCAACAAAGTGTAGTACTTTACCCACTAGACTAGTATTAGGAGTTACATACTGAGTACTATTACCATGATACCTCATTCAAGACATGCTGTGAAGTCATGTTTTCCAAGATACATTCACACAAAGTGCCAAAAGTATTGTCTAAATATTAAATTTGGGATAAAGAAACACGATTCAAGTAACTGTACGTGTATCTGTAAATCATTTCATATCAGTGCAAAATGTCTCAGATAATAACTCCTGCAAGCACGAAATGGATGCATTTTCCAATCTTTCAAGATATGCTTCTTGAAAATGTAAAAGCCRTTGAAAAAACTTATAAAAGTAGTTAGGGGACTCGTATCCTTACAAGTGCATTTTCTTGGCAATACATGAAAATTAAACACGGTTAAAAAGATGCAGAAAACGGTTTTAGGAACTTACATTAAATATTTGAGAATGCTAGAAAACATATCTATAGTACAAAATCACCAATTCTTGGAAGATTAAAACAYGAAAGGACTTATGTTAAAACATTCAACAAGGCTTTGAAAAACATATCTGAAGAATAACATAACTGCTTATTTTGGAAGTTTAATAGAAAGGAGGAACTCACTTGAATATAGGTTCGTGTATGGTTTACGGCTTAGTTCCTGGGTGCTAAAACAAATCATAAATATCCTCTAATTAGTTCATGTACTAAGCCATAATTACTTTAAGATTACTACAAAAATCCTAAYGAGTCTGAATATAGGACATTTTAGATGTAATTTATGAATACTTAAGCGTTGAAATAGGGTAATTTGGCATAGCTGATTGAGATTTGATTTATATACTGTCAAGGTCCAAAAGGCAGTTATTACTTGATCTTTACTTATTCAAATTTCVTGAAATTAATGTGCTTAGATCCCTAAGATTTTGAGATTTTTAGAAATATCAAGAGACTGTTATGATAACGCTTTAATAATTACCAATCMGTTTGCAGCAAATAGGATTAGGAGTAGAATTCTAGGATTCTGGCAGTATCTAGAACAAATGTGTACAAAATGAGTTCTAGAAATAGTTTCCCTATGAGAACAATTGAAAAATGATGATAAGAACTTAAGGAATTTATCAGAATAAATCACTTTACCTAGAGATGTTCGAGTGATTTTCAGATTTCATCAAGTTAACAGGGTAAAGCRGGATAAGRTAGAATTTATCAAAAAACTRGTAGTGCCCAATGATTTAGTCATATCTTAAGTTCTAGGAATCTGTTTTGAGTACGATTAAGCTTAAAATKCTCCTAAGCCACCAAAGTTTCCATTTTCTTAAGATACTCTCTGCTTTGATTTGTGGATAAGTCATATTTGTAACAAGACCGTCAGGTGTGGGGTTTGACATTCAATCTTGGCAGTTGTTAGTGTTATGCTCATTACTCTGGATCTCGTTAGAGATTTCTTGTCAAATCAACTCCTATACATTCATAAGATTCTAGGGAGTTTATACATGTGAATTAATTCACTTATAATGACCAGTTCAATTCCCAAGAGTTTTGAAGTTTGAGGGACAAGGCAGAGTCCAGTTAAATTTTTTCCAAACTGGCAATGACCAATGATCAAGTGATAACTCCAGTTTTAGATGGAATCTGGCAACAAGGTTTATTGATTTGTATTCCTAAGTCTAGAGGATTCCATCAATATAAAGATATTCCAAAGTAACATCACAGTGAAGTCTCAACTTGAACTTGTGTATAAATTATGATGCATACCCTTCTCAACTAGTTTGCAGCAACAATCATACTTATCAATAATCAAAATTACTATATATACACACTAGATTATGCAATTTCCTACCTCGATAATACTTATCTTTATCTACAGAGTCCACTCGAGCAATTACTGCTGTTTATACGAATTTCTTATATATAAAATATAATAAAAAATAAGAGAAATGCACAACAAAAATTTAATCTTATAAATATTATATTAAAAAATATATTATTTCTCAATGGTTCTCGTGATAAAAATTCAATCCGTTGATTATTCTCTTTAAAATTTTTCGAGGACTTCGTAGCTTTGATCTCGGGATTTTGGACTCTTTCTGAATTTTTTCAGAGGGACTTTGAAGCTTGATCTCAAGATTTAGACTCTTTGAAATTTTCGAAGGACTTCGCCATTCTTGATCTTTGGAGTTCGGAGAGAAATTTGGTGCACTTTTCTTCTAACAGACTTCTCTCAAATGAATTTGCTGATCCTTAATGTGATTTTTGGACCTCTTCCTCTTGTATTTTGACCTCTATTTATACGAAAAACTAACATTGATCTTGATTGGCTGAAGTCACATTTACAGCGACATTGGGCATCACTCTGATTTTTTGAGCTCCTTGTTTCAATTGTTGAACCTTGTTATTTCTTGACAGCAGTCATTATTTTATTGCCTGAGATGTAACGTCCTCCCTCATTTAATAATAATAGATTTAAAATTTAACTTTTTGATTATTTAAATAGATTATAAAATTTCTATTATACAAAGTTGCCTTCTAGAAACTTAGTTACGGTATAACTTGAAGTAGGTTTCGAATGAACAAGTTCCAAACTGAATTTTCGTTATCTTCGTATCAATATTGTAGGTCCAATAAGCTATGTTATTTTCTTCTTGGTACTCATATTAATATATTTGAGGCCTTTTATCTTCAAAAATGAATTTTTCCTTTCTTTAATTTACTGGACTTGTCCATTTTTCTTTCAATTTATTGGACTTGCCCCCTCTTTTTTTTTAAATTTATTGGGCCTTCTCTTTTCTTTTCCTAATCCTAACCACAACTCTCTTCTTCTTTTTGGTCTGCTATATATATCTATATACCAATTATATGAGCTTCTCACTTTTACTTCCGTTGCATCACACAATTATTGCTTACTACTACGCCTCTTATGTTGATGTAGTACTTGTCCCTTTGCACCTTATGAAATTCGAGGGGGACATTCTAACAAGAGGCATCGAAGGAAAAATAAAGGATAGGTAAACTTTCATTTTTTTTTTTTTATATTCAACTCTTTTTGTTCTCTTGTATTTTTTTTTATATTTGCTTTCCCTTTTTTTTTGTTGCATCTTTTTCATTGTAGGCATTTTTGTTTGCCTCTTTTTTTCTGTTTGGGCCATGCTCTCTCCTTGTGGGCCTTTTGTTTGGTGTCTATGCTTCTATAATATTATTTTTGCGGGCCTGCTGGAAGATGTCGTCCAAATCAATATTTGTTGTTGGCCTTTGGTTTCTTTTTTTTGTTTCGCTGCGGGCCTATTTTCGATTTTTCCTCCTTCTCTTCTTTCTTTTTTTTTTTTTTTTCTCTTCTTTTCTTCTTCAAGCCGACTGGACGAGCAGCTTCAAACCTGAAGGGGGCCCAACCTTTGCAGCTTGCTTCGTGGGGCAAGAGAAGGGCGGCCCAGACGTGGAACCAACTCGTTTGACGGCCTGTCCTTCCTCTGCACATCCTCGTCTTCGTTGCCTTCTGTTTTGATCTCAACAGCAGGGAGGTGGCAGCGCCGCTGAAGATTCTACCGCTCTGTTTTCGGCGATTGTCGCACGGCACGACGGTAGATTACTGAGACTCTTCTTTCAATCCGAAGGGCCCAACCGCTCAACACGGACGAAGGTGGGGAGCAGTGGTGGTTTAATCGTCCAACTTCTTGTAGCAGCGACCTTCCTACCTTCGTTTCTTCAGCAGCAATGGCGGCATCCTGTTGCTGCAAATGCGCGCGATACGCGACGAGGATTTCTCGATAACTGCCTCCACTAGACCAGCAAGCTCGCACCCTTCTATCCAATAAATCTGTAACATAGAAAGTACATTGCTTTGGGTGCAATTCTGCGCAGCTATGCTACAACAAAGCCAAACATACAGAGGCGTGCCAACGCAGAGTGACACGGTTTTTTTGGCAGCGAAGAAGAAGATGTTCCTGCCTTCTGTTTCCCTTCTGTTTCTACACAACCATGGAGACGACGATGGATTCCGCTGTTCATCTTTGATCTATAGCGGCTGGACAATAACGGCTTGATGGACCAGCGACAACRGTGGGGCAATCGCGGCTTGATGAACCCGTGACGGTGGTGGGGCAAATGCAACCRGTGTTGGCGACCAGAAGATGCATCTTCAGGCTTGATCGGTGAAGAGTAGAGGCGACAGCAAGAACAACACTCCATTCAGCGGCCTTTGAGTTCTGAAAGCGGGGTCCTCCTCCAATGGTGCGGCAACTGTTGACCTCTTCCAATGTTGCAGAGTTGCAGGGAATCTTGGGGGGCTTTTTTTTTCGCTGCACAGAGGTCCAAATTAGAGAAAAATTAGACTTGGAAGGGGCAAATTTTTTTGGCTACAAGTCCATCTAAATGTGGCTTTGCCCTTGCCTAGTTGCGTGCTGATACTGAGCCCGGATGTAGGTAGGTCTTTACATGGCTCCCATCTAGTATGAGAGGCTGCCTCAATTTCGCTACGCCTGCGGCTTGATTCGCCATAGATTTCGCCTTTGCCCAGCAACTTCACCTGCCGATACATCCAATCTTCCGTTCATTAGGAAAGGTGGACAGAATTTACAACTACCTGGTTGTTAGCCATAGTGATCCAGCAGTGTATAGAAAGGAGAGGACCCCAACTCCTAGCTCGCCCGAGGACTACATCACGCCTTAGAATACTTGAATTAGGTTTGCGCAGGCTCCTTTCTTTGTGCTAGTGTGCTTTGCACCTATTTATTTTTTTGTACTTGAACTGAAGGGCCAGGCTCACTTTTTTTCCTTTTTTTTTTTTTTTTGGCATTCTCTGTTTTTTTTGCATGTCATTTTTTGTTTTTGAACTCCTTCTATGTTCGTTTTCAACATTTTCATCATCTTTTTTCCTCAAAACCATTATACTCAATTTTCTTTGATTAATTTGTTTAAACGGAGGATTCACTTCAATTTCAAGTCAAATAAGCTAAGACCAAGGAGGAGCTTTGATTTCGAGCCAGATACCGTCAACTTGGAGTAAGGAGAGGATCCGATTCCAAGCACCAACTTGAAGCAAGAAGAGATTTCGATTTCAAGCCATGGAGCACAAACTTAGAGGAAGAGAGTCAATTTACACTATTACTATTAAGGCCATCGACTTTGAAAGCTTCAACTTCAAGTTTTGAATTTCTTCGAGATCTTAATTTTCTTCAGGAGTTTTAGACCATTGCTGGACTTCAACTTTGAATGATCTATTAAACATTTAACTATGCTATAAAAAGCAAAGAAAACTATATATTATGGAAGATATAACTGAATTGAGATATTTTTTCTAAGCTGCCTATGTATTAAAGAAGGAATCAAGTCAAACGTAATTGATCTTTACATAATGCAATCAATGAGCAATTTGAAATTTTGTAGATAGTTTTAACTCTATCAAGGAGTAACATGCAGTTTAGGCTCGTGCATTAAGGAGCAATTTGAAGTTTTGTAAATAGTTTTAAATCTTAGTCAAGGAGTAACATGTAGTTTAGGTTCGTGCACTAAGGAGCATCTTAAATTTTTTGACGAGGCATTCACACAATTTTAACTCTTATCAAGGAGTACCGTGCAGTTTAGGCTCATACACTAAAGAGCAATTTAAGTTCTTGTTGACATTGAATCTTTGACGTCAAATTATGAGGAAAGTTTCACCCACTTTGAAATTYCAATTTCTTCTCATATTTGGTTGAATCTTTGATATGAATTCCTCGAATTTGATTCGCGATGATACTTATTTCCATATCATGAGCACAAGTAGCTAATTCTTTAAAAGTTTTCGATTGAATGCTTTTAAGGATATATTGAAGACCCCGTTACATGCTTTGAATACACATCTCGATCAAAAAAGTCTCATAGGGTTGATCTCTACAATCTAGACTCAAATTCCTCCATCGATTGATAAATTCAATGACAAATTTATTATTACATTGTTGAATTCYGCTTAATTCAAGCATGCTAACAGATCTTYGAGTGTTATAAAATCGATTCAGAAATTTCTACTTGAGTTGACTCCAACTATCAATTGACCCATGAGTAATATCCATATACCAATCAAAAGCATTACCTTTAAGGGATATGACAAATTGCTTGACAAGTAGATCGTTTTCAATACCTTCATTATTGCATGTTTCAACAAAGTGAGTTATATGTTGTTTTGAATTTTCTTTCCCATTAAATTGTTGAAGTTTGAGAGGTTGATAATCAATTGAATTTGAAGACTACATATTCTTTGAGTATATTGCCTAACGTACCCTTGARAAGGTCTGGTGCTTYCTTTATCACTTTTTTCAATTATTTTCATAAATAACATTCTTTAGGTAATTTATCGAGATTAATCCATCGCAAGAAACTTGGACATTTTTTACTTCCATTGTAGTTTTAGATCCAGCTTTGGATTGACATTGTACTTGAGCAACCTTAGCAGATTCAACATCATTTGTAGTTTCGGGTTGCTTTGGAGTAGTTTGACTTGTTTCTCCAATACCATTAAGGCAATTCAACAATTGAGCAAGYGTGACATCTCGTTGTTGGGAACTCTTTGCAAGTCCTTTCACCAATTTGGCCAACTTTGTGATTTGTTCTTCAATGGTGACAGTATCGATCATCATAACAGATGCGATAGATGAAGTTATAGTGGAATATTCATGACAGAGTTTTTAGAAGACTTGCTATTATCTTGTTTGGATATTTGTACTTGGTTCCAGCATTCAACAAGGACATGGTAGTTCTTATGGTAGAGCCGACTCCCATTTTTCTTTTTTGAGGAGGAAAATCCATGAACATGGAGTTGGAGTATTCAACAGTGCTCTACTCTGCATCACAGGTCCTGTATATGTGGCTGACATTGTTGATTTGGCAGCAGTACCAATCGTTACAAATCCGAATGGATAGTCTTCGAGATGTTGTTCTTTGGTACCATAAATGAATTTGATTTGATTTGAAGTGATGAATGGCAAAAATTCTCCCACTGGGCGTTCCAAAATTTATTACAAAAATCTCTCGTCTGTAAAATATAATAAAAAATACAAGAAATATGCGACAAAAAATTAATCTTATAAATTTGATAAGAAAAATGTTATAATATCTAAATTGTTCTTGTGACAAAAACTCAATCCATTGATTCTTCTCCTTCAAATTTTTTGATGGCCTCATAACTTAATTTTGGGATTTGAATTCTTTGAAATTTTCTGGAGATTTAACAATTTGATGGCCTCATAACTTAATTTTGGGATTTGAATTCTTTGAAATTTTCTGGAGATTTAACAATTTGATCTCRAAATTTAAACTCTTCAAAGTTTTCTGARGAATTCGCAATTTGATCTCGAAATTTAAAGAGAAATTTGGTGTTATTTCTTTTAAGATTATCTCAATATAAATTTTTGACATCTTCCTTTTATACTTATCATCCTTAACACATGTCATCATTTGATTGATTGAGATGTAATGTACTTTTTAATTTAATAAAAATATTTAAAATTAACTTTTAATTATTTAAATAGATTGTGAAAATTTAATTTAATAAAATTTTTATATCTACTACAACTCCAGTCACATCTATTACACAAAGGGCTACTAAATATCTTCTATGTTACAAAATTCGAAAGCTGAGAGATGAACTTTAGCACTGCACTAGATTCCCTTTATTAGTTGCCTATATCACATTTATGGTCAAATGTTTGCAAGATAAAGTTATTTGGYGGAACCTCTTTTGTTTCTCATTTGACATATTACAAACCTGATTTAGAAACACAAGCAACGACATCAAGTTAAAATGGTTTCAGTTGAGGAAAAGAGAATCAAGCACTTGCTCAACTTTAGCACGGCACTAGATACATTAGTTGCCGGTATCATATCTATGGTACACATGTTGCAAGGTAGAGTTATTTGGCGGCTTTCTCATTTGATAGATTACACACCTGATTTATAAACACAAGCAAGTTAAAGTGGCTTCAATTGAGGAAAAGAGAATCAAGCACTGGAACACAAATATGTGAATCTGACTGAAACACATGAAAGACTCTTAGACAACATTAGACATTTTTCCAAACTACCATTTATTCTTTGTTAATGAAGCAAATTCCTTTCTTAAAAATATTGTAAAAGCAAGTGATCTTTTATTATTTCAAATCTATTTCAGTTCATACATTTCATGGGATTTGTATTTTATCCCTGTATCTCTCTTTCCTTTCACAATTAAAGTTCCATGTTACTGTTCAAAAAAGGACAAAAAAATCATGTTAAAAGAAACATGAATCATAATGAAGGTTATTTCTCTCACGTTAACTGCATATATATCTCCATAACATGAAACAAAGACGTACATAATCATGTGAAGAGACTTCCGTTCCATGATCAAAATGAGAATATAGTCGGGGAAATGGAAATTGCAGACTTTCAGGCCTTTCAAAAAAGAAAAAGAAAGATATTCAATGACAACTTTTGAGTACTTACCAACAGTAGCCGATGTGGTGTACCGCACCTAGAGATCAATTTTCCTAAAGCTTGAATATTTATAATCACCCAATTGCAAACTTCCAATCCATGTATAGCACTTTTTCTCTCAATCTAGAATTGAAACAGTCGAAATAACCCATAAACAAAAAAGAAAAAAAATACAAAATGCTCAGAGATGTTAAGCATCATTGGGTTCATCTATCAATCACTTATGACTAATTTCACTTTGGTGCCCTCCTGGGGATCCAGATGTTTGAATAAATGTAGTAGTCGGATGATGGTGATATGTGTGCCACCATGTCTCCTCGGTATGTTACATGCTTATGCCCACCATTGCTTGTTGGWCTCTAGTGATCTCTGAAATGTAGTTCACTAGAATGCCAGAGTGGTATTGCAAGATTGTGGAGAATTCCAAAATGGCAACTTATTCAAATTAACTCAATAAATGAAATTTGCAACAGAATTAGCTAGAAGTCATATCTCCACCAAGTTATATATTGCTATCAAGTTTAATTCCACTCATTTTTCTCCATTSAATGAACCAAATCATAACTTTTATTTAAAAGAAAAGTGAAAACTGACAAAAGGCAAGTACTTGATATTCTTTCACTCAGATAATATAACTTAAAGTTATGCAGAAGATAATGCTTCCAGATGTGAAATATCAAGATGTGACAAATAATTTATTTAAACTAAAAATAGATATATGAAATAATTCAAAGAGTTTGAAGGAGGAACAACTATTATGTTAACAATGCAATGTAAGAATTCTTAAAAAAAAAAAATACATCTCCATTTACCACAAACAATAACTAAAAAGTTATACCAAAAAGAAATAAAACATCAAGAAACTTACTACGTCCCTCCTAATTTCAGCAATTTCCTCTGGCTTTGATACACTAAATTTCTCAGAATAATACCTTTCTTTATAACCAGGCTCCCCTAACTTCACCTAAAACAAGAAAGAGCAATGTTGAAGACTTCGCACATAAAAATGACATACAACCATGAGGATCCTATTTTCAGACGACTCCATATGACTCCATCTTGTTTGAAGATAATCACTATTTCTCATGCATTCCTGATGGCTGCTAACTCTACGCCCTCCAAAGTGGCCTCCACCTAGTTCCCCAGTCAACCTCATCTCATTTTCCCAAGATTTCAATACAATTACAGCCAAAGTATGTCAAACTACATTTAGCAAACAACATTCAGTTCAATTGTTTTCAGTAATTCGTATAGGAACTTAAACCCAAAACAATCTGTCTGTCTACAAAAAGGRTGGGTTCTCAGGAGTTGAAATTACAGAGCTATACTCAGAGATACACTAGTACAAAATAAAATGGACCTAAAAGGGAAACCAAGAAACGTGGGCAGCATAAAAGAAATAACTTGAGAGAGCAGACAAGCGTTGAATTCGCCATTGTTTCTTTTTCTAATTTGGTGATGTGACAAGCCTTGAATTCGCCATTGTTTCTTTTTCGAATTTGGTGATGTGAGTTGCATAATTTTCATTTTTTGAACTTATTTTCTTTACAATTTATTTTGTAAGATACCAATCGTTTTGGAAATTATGTCCTTGTAATATACCATTCTTTTACCTTTTCCTTTTAAAATGATGAAATTATGCGCATTTTGAGATTCGTACATGAGTGTTGATAACGAGAAATTGGGGAGTTGAGGTTTAATAACAAAGGGAGAGTGAATGGTTGGGTAATGAAGTTTTTGATGCATGCTAGGACGGGCCATAAATATGTTATACTGCGAGTCCATTTTCAACCAAGGTAACTTTCTACCTAATTTTGCCATCAGGATGAATGAGCTTCAAAAAACTGAATCTTGGATACCTCTCGATRCATTTGCTACAATATTAGGCAACCTCTGGAAACTATAATCTCCAATCATTAAACTATTCTTTTGAAAAAAAAGAATGTGTTAGCTTATGAAATTATGTTAATCTTTCAATTACTCTATCCATATATTCAGTCTCATTCTTTACCAGAGTTTAATTTCCAAGCATTCTACCTACCATTACTTCTTCAAGTCTCAATTCATTTTGAGTTTGGAGCTAAGGTGGTTTTATTGATTAAAGTTGGCAGTTTGTTCTATTTAACTTCCAGCCCTCCCTCAACCCAAGAGGCCAAAGTTGCAGCTTCTCTCTTCAGATAATAGAGTCAGTATTCCTAATCCGAGTCTGTCTTTTGCAGATTTGTGAATTGTAGTTCTCTCATACAGAATAGATAATCTTCCAACTTATAAAACTTCCTTTAACTTATTAAAGTGATATTTGTATAAATACTCTAAAACTAAAACAACTAGGACATTGTTGACAACATACAAATTCTCAGAGAGGAATTTCATCAAATAGGTTTAAGGCTCTTGAATATGTAACTATTGGTGCCAAGAACATATCATTTATGTCCAGAAATAATGTCCCCATAAAAAAACAATTTGACAACCTTATCCAACAAAAACAAACATGTAATTATAAAATTCCAGTTACTAGATAAGGTAAAAATTTCATACCTTGATAATACAGTATTTCCTAAGCAACACTAGTGTTTGTTTTTTTTCTTCAAACCCCCAATCTGATCTCTGGGCAGCAGCAAGGTGTTAAGTTCTCCGMAACTAAAGATGAGGTCTAAAACCAGGATCCTAGAAATGCAGCTTCAAAGGAACCTGCGCGAATTTCTCCTAGATATGATATTATGGTTCCAGACGATCAAGAGATAAAGATAGAGAAAGAGACGGGGAGGGGATAGATGGAATTCGGTGGAAGTAGAAGWGTTGCAGAGAAATTGAAGAATGAAGAGAAAAGACATCGTCTTTCCTGGTCTATGTTTTTTTTCTAGACAAAATGCACTTTCTAATATCAGCATAGTGGTTCAAATTAAAAAGATAATTAAAAAAGATAAATATTTATAATTTTTATTTTGTTATTACTTTTGTGAATATGTGGAAAATGAACTTATAATTTGTAAATTTCTATGGTTACTATTTACTACTAATAATTATATTCCTACAAGTAAATTTTATTCACAGCAATCATAATTTCGTAGCAAAGATTATTAAGTTGTTTATAACCAAAAAAACTTTCGTTGTAAAAATAGTAATTTTAACCTTGAAATAATTCATCTCCAAAGAATTGATTCAATGGCTAAGAAATAGATTTGTAGCTAATTGTGAATTTTTTAATTTCATTTTTATTTCCTAGCTAAAATATAAAAAGCTGCAAATATAATTTTTTCTTTAAATAAATGAAATTTCCTAACTATTTGACGACATTATTAATGACGAAATGTTGTCCGTAGATATATATATATATCAATCTAGCGACAATGGACTATGACTAGCTATAGAATCGAAGAACTAACACAAAGAATTTAAAAACCAATTCAAAGATATAATGAGTCACTTCATAACGAGTGTAAAAAAATGAAACATGGAAAAGAAAAATCAGCATGAGACAACAAGAAATCATTAAACTTGACAAACAATTCCATCATAATAGAATATTATACAAGATCTCCAAAAAGTTTTGGATGTGAATACTAAGAATTTCACTATCCAATCCACCAAATTGCATAGAATTCCTAGAATTCTAAATCATCTAGATAATGGCAGGCTTGATCTCAAAAGTGTCAGCCTCCACCGCTGGTCTTTGAATGCTAGATCCAGTTCCATTGAGTGATGGAGTAGCATAATCTCGCAACAGCCTTAATAGTAAAACAACTTGTCTTACTAGAATAATGTTCTTATTATTGCCATTTTGTTCATGACTTGAGGTGGATTAGGGGGAGGAACTGGTTCTATGTCACTAATTTCTTTCTTCCTTGCTTTCGATTTCTTGGTATTTTCCTGCAAATTTATTTATTTATTTCAGGATCATATGGTAGTAATTTAGCAAGACTACAATGAACATACACCAAAAGAACTCAAATTTGAAAGARAAAGAAAGAGAATAAATAAATAAAACAAAGGAAGAAATAAATTTGGAAAATGAAATAAAATAAAATAGTTAAATTAAAGTCAAAGCTATGAAAATTAATATCAAAATATTAGTTCAGCGACAACGGCGCCAAAAATTGATAGCAAGTGTTGTAGGTTGTATTGTGTAATATAAGAGTTATCTAACCCATAGAGAATCGAATTTGGATTATCATCTACTTATAGTCCTAAACTTTATTTAGCCAATCAAAACTTAGGTGATAATTAACTAACTAAGAAAACAATGTAAAATTAGATGATTAAATCAATGGGAGACGGTTTTAAAACACATGATTTCACGTATCCAGATATATGTTATCTAATTGACTTTCCAAACTAATGTATTAATCACTGAACAATCAAACCCTTATTTATCAACTATATTTTCTTAATTTATAATCTACATATTCCCCTAAGTGATTTAACCTAAGACAACATAATTGGTATATGGTTCTTTACAATTGCTCAAATCATGTGAATATATCTCTATTCTACACAAAAATTCATGGTTATGTTAATTGACAAAATTATCTAGATGTTATCTTTAATCTCCCTAGACAATGTTAAAATCAATCAAAGATTGCCAATAATTCAATTGAACAATAAGAAYAGTAACAAAACTTCATAGGAATTCAACACATTCTTCATGCAAAAGTCTTCTCAAATAACATAGAAATACAAGTAGATTACATCATGGTCTTAGAATAAAAACTTAATCCCTTTTTGTCTTAAATGGTTTATGAGAAAAGATGAAAGAAAGCATCACTAAAAACTGAAGCATAATTACTTTTTGTCTTCAATCCGATCGCCTTTGTCTTCACTTGAATCTCTTATATGAAGAGCTCCTCAATGTGTTTTTTGATCTCCAATGATGAAGTATGAATGTTTTGAGAGTTAAACACGAGTTTATATACTTCTAGAACACTTCTTAGTTGTCTAAAACTAGCTAGGAAACCTTAAACCGCCCAAGATACCAAAAAAAACTACGAAATCTATGCTAACTGCACCATGAACCGCTTCGGGTTGATTTGAAGCCTAATCAGCACCGGTTAGCTTCTAGAAGTCGCGACCAAGAAAATAAATGCAAATCGGTGCCAATTTGCTTCAGGCAAAACTAGGCAAATTTTATTCGTTGTTCAGAGGGCCAACAAGGTCCGAATTAGGTTAAAACAGGTGCGTTCCAAAGCTCTTTCCGTCCTCTATCTATTTTCGTAGGTTTGTAAGAGTTTTATTCCCATTTTCACCTCTATTTTTCACAAATACTTTCCTACAGAATTGTATCGATACATAATGAATATTTACTTAATAAACCATAATTACATTTATAATTCTATTGAATTAAATTCTTAAAACACCCTATAATCTAGATATAAAACCAATGTATGAAACTCTCCCAAACTTAGACTGTTGTTTGTTCCTAAGCAAAACACAAAAATAAGAAGACGGAACGACATGACACAAAAACAAAGCCATGAGGGCAAACCATAATACCCTACTAATCATCAACATTAACATTTGATAATCCAATCCACACATCATAGAGCTACAAGTAACTCATTTGTCAATATCCATCAAAGCATATAGAAAGTGTATGGGTGTCAAAACCACTCTAAATATYAGAAGAAGCCAAAACAATTCATTGACTATGAGTTATGGACAAAGTAATACCTTGTAAGCTTACTCTTCATAAAACTCCACACTAATCAAAGTAATGTAAATCAACCAAGACTAGATGGACTTTTTAGGTTGTAATGTTATGTCAAGAGATTGGGATATCAAAAGAAAGGTCAATGATATATCACAAAAAGAAAGAGCTTATGCAAATGGGGGTGTAAAGTATGATAATCATGAAAAATTCTCCCATTTGCTAACTATTTCATTCAACACTTCTGCCATCTCTTTTTGTAAAAATTTTCTTTTTCTATCATCCCAACACACAGAGCATATGAATATTCATTTTTTTTCACATGTGAGTGCGTTTTATGCTTCATCTCATAATAATCAAAATTTTCTTCCCCCTTGTTTTTTTTTTTCTTCTACTAGAGAGTGCATTTTATGCTCCATCTCACAATTCTTAAACATCCATCATCAATATTTTCCAATATTCAACTTGCTCTCACATCATTCACCATATCCATAAACATTAAGAACAAAAGTTCTCAAACAAAAATGGAAATTTTTTATTTATTCAAAGAGATACAAGTTGAATTATTTGAAGGCTTGAATTGGAGACTAAGGTTGAAACATATAGTTGGATAGGAATGAAAAGTTCAAACGTTTCAAAGAAGGCCTATTACCATCATCTCTTGGTTAATTCAGAATACCTATTATTTCTCCTTGAGAAGTATTAAAGTAAGTTCTACGATGTCAAATTCCCCTTATCCAGCCCCCATAATACAAGAATTAAGCAAAACAACTTCTCTAATATAAAAATATGGCAAAGTATGCTAAAACAATACGAAAATTATGCAAAGATGGACATTAATAGCTTATTACTTTAAAAATTCCTAATATGCTTCATTGTATCATATATCCAACATATACATAAAAAAAATAAGACACGTCCTAAGACCATGATATACTACAACCGATAAAACTATAACTAACTATGAAAATAAATAAATTAAATAAACTACCCACACTTGATCTCAACAATGTCCTCAATGTATAAAATAGTAGAAAAAAGAAAGAGCAAAAGAGGATAATGCTTCCCTAATTTTGGTGATGAGGTTTGAGTTGCCTCGCAAGAAGCGCTTTGTTATTATCTTTAGCGGGACATCTCCAAAAACTGCTCATGGAGGCTTTTGCGGTGAGATGTAGCCATTGGTAACTTCTTCCTCTATATTTGCTTTGTTTCACTTTGTGGGCCCACCTCAAAATTTTCTACTCATCTTGACTTTAGAATCTGTAATATTTAGACAACTTCTCAATGTATCTTGAGATGCTTTTTTCTGGCAAGTACTTTCAAAGATGTGTCAGTAATAGCAATAAACGAATAAGAAACAACGGGATCAGGATTTTTCATAGGTTTGAAAACATCAAAAGTTACTTTTTTATTATTTTCTCTTAAAGTCACTTTACTTTTTTGCACATCAATTAAGGCCCTACCTGTTGTCAAAAATGGTCTACCTAAAATCAACTCATCTTCTTCCATATCCAAGACAACAAAATTAGTGGGAAATATGAATTTATCCACTTTTACCAAAACATCCTCAATTATTCCTCTAGAATAAATTATAGACCTATCAACAAGTTGCAATGAAATTGTTGTTGGTTTCACTTTCCAATTCCTAACTTTTTAAAGATAGATAAGGGCATCAAATCTATACTAGCTCCTAAATCAGATAAAACTTTACCAAATTGTATATGACCAATATTGCAAGGAATAGTAAAACTCCCTGGATCCTTGAGCTTTTATGGAAGCTTTTGCTGTAGAATTATCGTACACTCCTTATAAGCATAACAGTCTCATGTTCCTCCAACTTCCTTTTATGAGATAAGATGTCCTTCAAAAATTTCCCATAGCTAGGCATTTACTCCAATGCATCTGCAAAAGGCATGTTAATTATGCAACATTTTAAACACGTCCAAAAAAAATTTAGAAAATTGCTTATCCAAATTGTGTTGTTTAGGCCTTCAGGGATAAGGAATGGGGGAATCATATGGTTTAGGGGGAGAATGAAGTGCAAAGTTCCCCTCTTTGGATTTAGGCTTATTATCCCCATTGGCAACTTTGCTATCAACTTCCTTTTCAATTTTCTCAAGATACTTTCTTGCACTTGTGCTCTAGGATTCTTCGCAAATGCACTTGATAAAGTACCTCGGGGGCKATTGGATAAAATATTTACAATTTTCTCTACTGGCATCTCCAAATTTTTGATGGAGGCCTCTTGATTCTTGATTAAGGTCTCTTGATTTGAAATATTTGTTCGGTGTTTTCTGTGAACTTAGTCATGAGGTCCTCCAACTTAGATTGTCTTTTTTGAGTGGGAGGTTAATTTTGATATCCCAAAGATGGATGCCTCTCCCCCTCTTGATTGTTTCTCCATGAGAAGTTTGGATGACTTCTTAAACTCGGATTGTGAGTATTTGAGAAGGGGTTGAAATTAGATCTATTGCTTTTGACATAATGAGCTTACTCCAATGATGGATCAACTTTCCACAAAAATGGGCACTCAACATTTGGGCATAATTAGTACATGATACCCCATGAGAATTCAAACTAGCTACTTACTTAGTTAATGCCAACATCTAGGCATATAATTTAGTAATAGCATCTAATTTCAATACCCATGCAACTCTCTTTCGTTGATATCTAGTTGATGATTGATAATTGTTGTGGTCATGCTATCAATAATCTCGTATGCTTCATTTTGATCCTTAGAAATCAAGCTTCCTCCTGCGGCTGCATCTAGCATAGTTCGAATAGTAGGAGTCACGCCATTGTAAAAAGTATAAACTACTATCCATTCTGGTAGGCCACTTGATATGGACACTTGCAGATTAGATCATTGTGTCTCTCCAAGCCTCATCAAGTGACTCACTATCACACTGAGCAAATGAAGAGACTTCACTCCTCAACCTCAAAGTCCTAGAGGAGAAAATACTTACCCAAAATCTTGGTTCCAACTGATCTCATGTAGTCATATTCCTTGGTGGCAAAAAATTTAACCAGTATTTAGCTCTATACCTTAGAGAGAAAGGGAAAAGCCTTAGTCTAATAGCATTTGCACTAACTCCATTATATTTGAAAGTATCCAAAATAACCAAGAAGTTTTGGATGTTAGTGTTGGGATTATCACTATCCAATCAATGAAACTACATAGAATCCTTGAATTTTGAATCATCTGGATAATGGCAGCTTGATCTCAAAAGTGTTAGCCTCCACCGCTGGTCTTTGAATCCTGGATTTAGCCCTATTTAGTGATGGAGTAGTATAATCCYGTAATAGCCTTAAGATTGGAACATCTTGCCTTGCTCGAACAATAATCTAATTATTGCCATTGTGTTCATGACCCAGAGGTGGATTTTGGGGAGGAACTTGTTCCATCTCATTGATTTCTTTCTTCTTTGCTTTTGCCTCCTTGGTATTTTTTTGCAAGTTTTATTTATTTCAYGATCATATGTTAGTAATTTAGCAGGACGATAACGAGATATACACTAGAAGAACTCAAATTTTTTTAAAAAATGAAAACGAGTAAATAAAAAAATAAATTAACCAAATTGTGATGCTTCCTCTGACCCTAGGTATGATTGGGGCCAAACGAGTCCCTGCCTGTCTCTCGACAGTCAGTACTATTTCATAAAAGATAAAATTCTTTAAGGTACAAGGAATTAGGGATTTAAGATTCCCAAAATTTTATTACAAACTTAGAATTAAATAAATCATTATAGTAGTAAACTAATAATAGTTGTGCTATTCTAGCAAATTCCAATAGCGTAGAAGACATATACTCCTATCTCTTGTTCAAAAAACCCGAAATCTTAAGATTCGTATCTATCACTAAAAAAAAGAAAGGAAAGACTGTGAACGCTAGCTCAGAGAGTTCCGCATGTGTGCAATATAAGTTAGATAAATAAAGTTACAATAATTGTTTAGAGATATAGTAAAATCGTTATATAAAACTGTATAGCTATTTTTAAGCATTTGATACACAAGACATTTAATTAGAGAAGTGTTAAAAACATTTATTGTGAGAATAAATTACAAGATAATGTACAATTACTGCAAAGTAAAACTCTTCGGAGTCTAGTAATATCATCTTATCCGTCTAAATTTGCGCATGTGATTTTCTACCTTATCACCTCATAACAATCAATGGTACTCACTAGCTAGGGTACAGGGAAGTCCCCCGTCCTCGGGTTGAACCTCCTAACCCAGGGTACGACCATCCACAACCGAACCTAGGCACCAAATGATGTGACTGTCTGTCCGTTGCATTCACGATCCTTCGCTGGCCACACAGTCGTTGGCCAAACGTAGGCTTACTCTAATAATGTCACCTGGACTAGCTGAAGAGGTACTTGCACAGGGGACCAGCAAACATAGTACTTTGTCTGCCGGGCTAGTTATTCAGCATTTGTTACTTGAGTATTCAATTCTATTCGTCAATTCATTTCAAGTACGTTAATCATGATTTGAAAATTTTCCTGAACAATTTTTCTCAAATAGACTTCCACAAATGTAAATTCCATTCACTTTCAATAATAATTTTTTAAGAAATTAGATTTGATCGAGCTCATAAATTAGCATGTTCTTTGCAAAAAATAATATAGAAAGAGCTCGAAATACATTTGCGAAATAAAACGGTTAATAGGACTTCACCTTCGAGCATACGAAAATTCTTGAAAATACATCTAGAGTATGCTTAAATGAAAACAAGCATGKTTGCAGAATTTAAAAGATGGAGGAACTCACATGTGACTCAATTAATCAGGAAAAAGATCACTATCAAGTGCTACCAAAAATAATTTGTAAGGATTTACTTAGTAATAAATCATACCAATTGCACAAAATATTTTCTAAATAAATTTTTTCCAACATTAACTCAGACTTTCAAGTTTATTTTAGAAATTTAGTAGTGTTATACGAAATAGATTATGAGAAAATAGAACACAAGCATTCCTGTCTAGCCTGTTTAGGGTCTTACTAAAATAGATGTAACTTAAGCTAAGATGACAGTTTTAAGTTGAAATAAGTTGAAAAAATTATCCTAAAGTGTAAGGATTCCTATTAGTATAAGATAGATCTCAAGAAGGGCTATGATCACACTGTTCTAAAGAGAAGATATTGGGTTTTAAATCAAATTTACATAAATGGACAACAGAGAAAGTTTAATGCATTGCTCTCATGATACTTCAAGTTTCTTAATGAATTTGATGCTAAAATGTTTCTAGAACAATGAAGTTTATATTTATGTAAGATTCTAGGATTAATAAAGTCTGTATGAATTACCAAYTGAAAAGGAATTATGAGTCTCATGACCAATCGGCCAAAATTGACCACACCTCAAGGATTAGCACATATAYGGAGTTTTATAAACTCAAAATAGTGAAATTTTTGTCAAAATATTTCTAAGATCTGTAGCTTTCCAGTAATATATACAAGCAAAATTCTACTTAGAAACAGTGTATCTATGTCTAAAATAAAGTGGATATTTTTCCTGGTTCAGGCATAAAGGCAGTTTATAGTATTTTGTTCACATCTTGTATCCTAAGGAGCTTTCACTAGTGCATTCTATACCAATTTGCTCCTAAGAGTTTAAAATCCCCAATTGTTAGCTTAAGCTACAATAAAAAGATTATATTCTTATCCAAGACCGAAACACAAGTAGATAAAAAAAAAAAAAAAAAAAAACAAGATACATCATGCATCTATATGTTCTTTTAGTTTTAATTCCTATATCATTTTTTGCTACTCTATAAACACTCCTAAATCAGAATTTCCTCTCCTTAATCATGCATCCACATCCTCAACTTCAAGTTGGCAGTAAACTATTTAATGCATGTTCTTTTTCTTATTTTTTTTCCTTTTTCTTCCATCCGCAAGCACACAAAACACAACCAACTTTTCCATTAACCAATTCAAACTACCTGTTCAACTCATTCTTAACATCATCCGTGTTGTATCTAAAACAAACCCTCCTAAGTCAGAAAAGTCACGAGAACTGTAAAAAAGATATGAATTAAAGCTTAAGCTAAACATAGCATGATTTGACATTTAAACTCATTGCAGCATATCTTCTTTCCCTTTACCTTGTTCATCAACTAACTTAAACCTGCTTCTCCCAAGAAATTAAAAACTTACTAATATGATAATTTTTCAGCAAGAAATGGATAAAATCTTAATATTCCCACAATAGAAGAGGAGAAGGAGAAGGGAATGGTGTAGGTTTCCAATTGCCGAATGCTGCTCTAAAGGTTTTCCTCCACTTCCAGCTTGACTGTTTCAGTTTCAAYAGAGATGAAGTAACTAGAGGGACTATATCTTATGGTGATTTACTGAGGTGAGGAGTGATAGAGATGAAAGCTTTCTAGAGGCGTAAATAGTAGGAGAGTGTCGGCTGAAAGCAGTGAAGAAAATGAGAGCATTCTTGGCCAAATGAAGTGTTTATATAGTGTAATGGTTTGTAAATTTTAGGCCTCAACCATTAGCTTCTTATGCAAGCTTTGGCGGACAAAACTATGTTGTGTCCAAGTGGAATTTGGGCCAGCTTTGAGAGAGAAGAAGAAAAAGAGAAATGCAATTTCTTTTCTTGGGAATTAGAATKCAATCTCAAGTAGACCATCTAAGGAAGAGGTCCTGGAACTCAAAATGAGAAGCTGAGCAGGATTCGGCTGACTCACCCTTAAAACAAGACAACTCAATTYTGAAATTTTTACCACCAACTTGACATGCATTGGCCAGTTTTAAGCTGAAAATTTTGAATCAAAATTTGGCCAAAAACAAGGCAGATGCACGGCTGTTCATCTTGCATGCATGCAAGGTGATTAAATTTTGTCACTTTATGAAATGGGTTTTAAAAAGATATCTCATAATGAGTTTTTAATTAGTCCAAGGTAAAATCCAGATTCATTTTTGCTGTAGTACTCCATCAAAAATCTAAACCAAGAATATATCTAAAAACTAAGTATACGATGTCCTATAATTTATCTAAAAGCAAAACTAGTCTCGAATTTGTAGATACGCATGTTACTCTCTCGTGGAAATTTTCAGAATCTCACAGCAAAGGAAGAAATAAAATTCAAAAAATAAAACAAAATAAGGTTCAATTCAAGTCAAAACTATGAAAAATGATATCAAGATATTAATTTCCCGATAACGCTGCCAAAAACTTGATACATGAAATCGTAGCAAGTGTACTATGTTGTATTGTGTAATGTAAAAGATATCGAACCCACAAAGAATAAATTCAGATTACCAACCACTTATAGTCCTAAACTTTATTTAGCCAATCAATTAACTTAGGTGAGAATTAACTAACTAAGAAAATAGTGTAAAATTAGATGATTAAATCAATAGGAGACGATTCTAAGACACATGATTTCCCCTATCTAAATCTAGTTATCTAATCAAATTTCTAGATTAATGTATTGATCAATGAATAACGAACCTTTGTTTATTATTTATATTTTTTCAAGTTATAATTGACATATTCCCTTAAGTAACCAAGATATCTTTATACTCGATTTAACCTAAGACAACACAATTAGTGTATGGTTCTTTAGGATTGCGCAAATTATGTAAATATATCTCTATTCCACACACAATTTATGGTTATGTTACTTGACATAATAATTTAGGTGTTATCTCTAATCACCCTAGACAATGTTAAAATCAATCAAAGATGGCCAATCATTCAATTGAACAATAAGAAGAATAACAAAACTTCAAAGGAATTCAACACATCATTCATGAAAAAGCCTTCTCAAATAACATAGAAATAGGAGTAGATCACTTCATGCTCTTAGAACAAAAACTTAATACAATATTGTTAATTTACAACTCAATGATTTATAAGAAAAGATGAAAGAAAACATCACTAAAAACTGAAGTGTAATCCCTTTTTGTCTTCAATCCGATCGTCTTGGTCTTCACCCGATTCTCTTATCAGAAAAGCTCCTCAACGTGTTTTTTGGTTTCTAATGATGAAGTATGAAGGTCTTGAGAGTTAAACATAAGTTTATATATTCTAAAACACTTTATAATCATCCAAAACTAACTACAAAACCTTAAACTGCCCAAAATATCAAAAAAATATGAAATTTACGCCAATTAGTACATGAACCAACACGACTTGGTTTGAAGTCCAATTGGTGCCGGTTAGATTTTGGAAATCACAGCCAAGAAAATAAAATGCAACCGGTGTCGGTTTAGGGCCTAATCGGCGTCAGTTTGCTTAAGGCAAAACAAGATAAGTTTTATTCACTGTTCGGAGGGTCAAACAAAGTCCGAATTAGGTCAAACCAGGTGCCTTTCGAAGCTCTTTCTAGGCTTTTTAGAGTTTTCTTTCCATTTTCACCTCTATTTTTCACAAATACTTTCTTATAAAATTGAATTGATACATAATGAATAATTACTCAGTAAATCACAATTACATCTAGAATTCTATTAGACTAAACTCTTAAAAAATACCCTATAATCTCGATATAAACAAATGTATCAAGCCAAAACTCCAGAAGACGTGCCCAGCAAATTTTATCCAACTTAGAAGTCCCAACTCTATATTTGAAGTCATTCATATAAAACTATACATTTCTAAGGAAATCATAGTTAGGAGTACAAAGGATCAAGTTACTCTAATCTAATATTGATATTTATAATTATATCTTGATGAGCTATCATTAATGTATCTAAGAGAAAAAGACTAACTACAATACTTGTAAATTTTAAATTTTTAATAGATTTAATCCACGTTGTTTAGTGGATCAAAGGTGAACAAGGATACAAATTGTTAAAGATTTTTTTTTCAATATTCCAAATAAGTTGGAGTAAAAAGATTTTGGAAATGAAGTAATATTTTGAAAGGGAATTAGTAAGTCAATTAATAAATTTCTTATAAATTTTTGTGTGTCATCAATATGTTGCAATACTCATTTATCAAATACCTATGAGTAGATTCTATTAAAAATAAAAAGAAGTTGAATACTCTAATATTTCCAGAGATGATTTCAATTAGAGATTTGACCGAGAAAATTTTTCTTTCTAGATTAAGAAGTCATTTGTTTATATTTCCCGAGAATTTATTTTTTTATCATATTATATTTATGTCCTGAATATTTTTTTAAAGTAATTCTAATAAAACACATATACAAGAATGACACTTTTTCTTATAACAAAAAGTTATTAGAAAAAAGCTTTGAATAAAAAAATTATAAATATTATTACTTTGTAATAATTGAAAGACATAGGGAACTAAAACAACTGAAAACTTACTTTGGATGAGTAAGACTTGAAAAGAAATAAAAAATATCTTTTAAAAGGAAAACATCATCTCCATTCAAAAGACTGTAGAAAAAATTTCAATACAGCTCCTTCTTTTTAACCTTTGCAGCCTTCTATCAGACTAGTGCCCATTCCTTTGAAGCTCGCTGAGTTTTCATCTACTCTTCTCCTATCAACATCTTGCATCCTTTGTTATTCTACTCTTCTCCGACTCGGGAGTGTTTTTTCCTCTTCTACCAGTGAGCTAGAACCCTAAAACTTCCAACTTTCTCTAGCCCTCAACTCCCTCATCAGAATATTTCCTCAATTTTTGCTCTTTTCGGCGTGGTTTAGGTATTGTGAAGAAGTTCCCTCATATAAAGGTACTCTATTAGTATCTTAAGACCATCAAAGATTGGATTTTTGTTCAAGGTCAGTGTGCGTAATTAATCTTATATGCTCTTTTAATTTCTTGCATGTAGATGTTAATTTTGGGGGAGAGAGAAGGAAATGGCCTGGCTGATGGAGTGAGTTTTTGTTTCAAAGCTTATGATGGAGTGAGTTTTTGTTTCAAAGCTTATAAGCTTGATTTTTTTAATTGAAGTTGGAAATGTTAGATCTTCACAAGATGTGGTCCGCTTCTACTGTAAATTTTGTAAAAAGATTGTTCTTTTCCATCTATCTTCTTTAGTTGAAGGAAAAGAATAAATGTGACTTGAAACATTTCTTTTCCATTTATAGAATATAGAACAGAATGTAGTTATTTCAGCTTACGAGGACACCTTGATGGTATAGAGCTAACGAGAGTCTTATCCAGAGTATATGTAGTCACAGAGAGAAACATAGAGAGACTCAGAGAGAGCAGTTTTAAGGGATTTTGTGGAGGTTTGAATTGATTTTCTAATACAATTTAGGTTTCTTTCTCGGAATTTGATTGAGATGTAAATGAGATTGTGGCATATACTCAGAAGGTCCAATCTAGTTAAATGTGTTTTGCATCAATTCAACTATATGGTACTGGTACTACTACTTTTGTATTATTTTTGATATTTTTTAATTTTTTTAAAAAGTTTTGGGATTTTTAATGTTGTAATGATTGGCGAACGTGCTGGTATATATCTCATAGTTTTTCCTTCATTTCTTGGGAGTTGTACTTTGTTTCAGATTGTATGTGAGGTTTTGTTTGATTTTGTAGTGTGATTATTATAGGGATACCCTCTCGGAATCCCCTTGAATAAATTACTGAATGTTTGTGATTCATTTACTTCTAGAGATTTTAGGTATTCAACATGTTTAAAAACTTCATTTGGACTTTGGTGAGCAAGCATGAACAGCTTTCTGCTTCCACTTTTCATCTGTAGATTACATTGTCATTTGACCTCTTTGACAATGGCCTCCTCTTCTTTCTGTAACGTGTTATAGTATATGTATGTGTTCTTAAGCTCTCCTTTTGCCCTCAGTTGCTGATTAGGCCATCTTATCATGCATTGTGCAACTAAGGGAAAAGTCCACACTGCACCACTGATCACTATGTAGCTTCCATATCAAGAATTGAAGTATTATATATGGCAGTAGTCCTATCATTTTTATCATATGGAGCCACATGAAATTTATCTTTGGTAATGGAATCTTTTTCATTCTGGCATGATAATTCGCATCCATTAGAACCCTTATCGGCTTTAGAAACAGGGAAGTTAGGAAGTAAATGGGCTTTCTAGCTTAGCTAAGGTTGCTGTTGTCGTTAGTAATAGTCATTGGGGCTGACCATGTACGAATCTCTACTGCAATGCAACAAATGAAAGAAACCTGTACACTGGACTTTAATCCCTAAATCGCATGCTTTTGCATGAAGTCTGTTATTTCTCCTTGACAAGGTTAATTTGACACTAAACCTTGGGTAATATGGCTTCTATTAAAATAAGTATAAAAAAGGGGACAATTTTTAGCCCATAACAAACAGTCAAAATTTGGGCCTTGCACTGTATGCAAAATGTATTTGAGATGACTTGGACATGTTAGTCTTTTTTCAAACTCACTTTATACCATATGTATTGAATTCATTCATAAGCATTAGCCTATATGTGACAAATAAATATAGGTTAGTCACATTTTGAAATTACAATCTTAACATGCCTACCAATAATTGTGGCCATTAGGTTTGAATCATTTGATTTTATGTCATAATTGATAAATACTTTATTACTTATCTCTATATATGTTTTTTGCATGTGCCTGATGCACCAACTGCATATCACATTAGTTCACAATGAAATGAGAATAATAATTCAAAAGAGGCATTTGATGAGGATGTAGAAGCTATGATAACTCTACACATCTATTTTTTGTCTTTAATTGAACTTTAATTTTATGATATTTTTGACTAATGTACTTCTCTTACCAATTCATACTTCAATCATTTTGTTTATATAGCAATGAGAGAAGTAAAAACGCACTTGTTATTTGCTTTGATAAATATGCTCATAAGAGTTTGATGATATCAACTGTTCTATTTCTTAAGGCTTGTGTAATGTGATTTGCTTAGTTTTTGCCACTTGATTTTGTATCTTTCAACATTATTTTGAAGTTGAAAAGTTGCCATTTTAAATTGCAGGCCTATTGTATTGTGTTGCATTGCTTTTGCCTCTTCATTCTCGTATCAAGGTTATTTTTATTGAAAAAAATCAAGGTTGATTTGATATCGAGGAGGTGCAATATTTTATTTATTATGAGATTCTTATTTAGTTCAAGTGCATTATTGAAGTATTCTTGTGTTGTGATGAGTAAATACTTCAAATAGTGTTGTAGTATTATATGAGAATATGGAGTTTGGAATTTAATATGTGGGCCATATTTGTGATTGTGCAGATGAAAATTGTGGCCTTAGTGCCTGGAGAACATCCAGTTTGTAGGGTAAATTCTGCCRACTTAATATGGAGTTTGGAATTGACTTTTGATTAGGAGGAAATGTCCAGATTTATTTTAATAAAATGACCTATCCTAATTAATATTAAGTGCTAAGTAAAATAATCTATAATTTAGACCCATTGTATATGCTACTAACTTAATAACCTGATTTTGAAAATTACTAATTTCTAAATATCTCAACTAAATTCTTAATTACGAAATTACGCGGTTCTAGAATTGGCTGTAGGTTTAACCAAAAACTAAACAGATGTTGTGTAGTAAATGACGTTAGCAACTAAGTATTTTTTTCGTACATGCCAAAGTAAGCTAGCTAGCAAGCTGAGAAAGTTATAATAAAGCGATAAAGAAAGCTGTAAGAAAGCGGTGAAGGCACTAATTAGGGAAAGCAATGGCGAACCTAAGGAAAGTTGTAAATAAAACATATCAAGGAAAGCTGTAATTAAAGCATGTTACACATCCAAGCATGCTCCGTAGATAAAGCATGTTAAGAAAGCAACCTAAAGAAAGCATTATAAACATTATCTAGAAGCTGAAAAAAAAAAACCTACACATCTAAGATAGGTTAGGAAAATTGTAAAGTAAAAATAAAAAGACATAATTTGAAGTAATAATTGATATGATTTTGTTGTGGATTACATGTCTATCACGATGGTCTATTGTGATACACATTAGGGGCTTGAAGGTTTTTCTCTTCATCTTTTTATACTCAACTGAAATGGTCCTTTTTGCTTGGAGACAAAGTTAGCATGGAACCACTTCTCTTGCTTCCTGGTTGTGCCCCTCATTCTTGGTGCACGACCATGTTTTCCTCTCAGCTGCCAAGGTAATGATCGAGGATCAAGGTTGAGTGTCTCTTATCTTATGATTGATCGACTGACCTTGCCGATTTGCCCGTACCAATCGGCAAGAGTCTAGGCAATCTATTGGACTTCTGAGHATCTTCTGCTTAGACTCTCCCCAGTCTTTAGACGATCACCCTTTAGCCGATGAGGAGCTGTTTCTTTCGGAGACTAATTTACTAATCCTGACTTCTCTCCCTTCAGCCGCTTCGTCCGACTATTTGCTTGTGTCAACATAATCTTTCAAGTGATTTCAATTCAATTCAAGTACACGCTTTTTTACTCTCCTCCATAAATCATTATCAGTTACATCCCGTCAAAGTATCATAATAGCATCTACATTCATCCTTCCTTGTAACTCATAAACCATGGCAGGGCCAGCTTAGAGCAAGGCCCTTTCAGAAAATTTAAAATTTAATTTTTATATTTATCAAAATAATAAAAATTTTCCACTTAAAATTAAAGATATATAGTTTGGACCTCCAGTAGTAAATCTCTAGCTCTACCACTAAATTATAAGTTAATTATGTCATTTTAGCTATTCTACATCATTTACATCTAGCCGTTCTTCATCTAAGTGCCATTTTAAGTGCCTTTTCTGTAGCATAATTGCTAGATCATTTAGCCAAAATATGTATCCTTGTATTAGAAGCTCACAGATGACTTTGTAACTTTGTTGACTCCATCGACTGATCGACCAGCACTTGTTAATGAGTATTTTTAATAAATTGAGCAATTATATTATTTCGGGGTTTTAAATAAATTAATAACAACTTAAACAATAAATAACTTTATATTTAGTCTATTTAATTTATAAACTTTTCAAATTGGTGGTTGATGTTGGAATTTTTTGACGATATTTCTCCAAAATTTGCCATTAGAATCGATCAATTAATACGTATAATTTGGTCATAGAGACTAATCACGGGGAAGAGAAACATTGACGGTGAAGTGAGTCTACTTGCTTGTTAATGTGGAAATTAAGGTCTTTTTCACGTAACATTTCAAGCATCCGTGGGAGACCGTCTAATAGTAAGTCTCACGCAAGTTCCTTAGTGCTAGACTATGATTAATTTCACATCAAAGAAGACTTTGCTTTTGGGGCTAAATCCACATTTTTAAGTCTTAAGTCAATTTTAGATAATACTCTTTTTTTTTTTTTTTTATCACCCACATCTTTACATTGGTGACCCATAAAATAATATCGTGTAGTCATTAACACCTCTTAATTTGTCTAGAATCAATCAATTAATCTTATAATTCATAAACCACCACCTAAATCAGTATGGGCAAAGAAAGAAAAAACTTTAAATTACTCCACCCTAGTTTCTATTGAGCAGTACTTATATCTTCTCTTGCTGAAAGTGAATATAATTACAAATTAGATACTTCTAGGAGCTTTCTATAAGGAAAAGAAGATCAAAGGATTATGCAAGAACATAAGTTTTTGGATCTTTATCATGTGAACAATTGAGTTATCCTACATGATTAAATGTTTGCATATTTTTCAAAATATATCTTGCACTAGACATTTCAGGGTTGTTTAGATGGGATAATAAGATATGATACAAGTTTCGTATTTTGAGTATAGACCTTGGAGTTATTATTGGATAAGAAATCCTAATCCATTTAGGATTTGTATTTTGAAATAATCCTGTCTCTAAAATAATTATACATATAATGTATGTTTTCAGAGAGACATATAGCTGTATTTTTTCCATGAATTAATATTATGTAATGCTTACTGAATATTTGATCATTTTTATGCTTGGTTGATTCAACCTTTTACCAAAGATTCAATCTATTCTGAGTGAATTCAGGAAGCTAGCTGAAAGAAGTTGTTGAATAATTGATATGTATGTCCCTTAATGTTTGATTTAGTGGATTATATTGAATAATTGATATATAAGTCCCTTAAACTTGTTTGATTTAGTGGATTATATTTCATGTTTGGACGTAGTCCATGTTAAATCGTGTCGCCAATACTCTTAGTGCTCTCTTATTTGCTTTCAAGTAATTTGGAAATTAAGCTATTGAACTAATAGGAGTAGTAACCAATACTCACGGATTGAAAATTGATCGAGCTTGTTGTGGTGACATGCACTCCCTTGGGTATGACTGGGGTCGAAATGGACCATTACYTGTCTCTCGATAGTCAATACTAGTGTAAGAATAATGTGACTAGAGGTTAATGATAAGGTATACAAAGATTAAAACTGTAAAAGTGCACAATCTTACAACTTTAGCAACTCCCAACTTCGCAAGATAAAAATCCAAAAGGTAAGTTCCTAGGGGAATTATAAATCTCGAAAAGACATCCAGAATACTAAACACGTCTAAATAAACAAAATGTTACAATTATCCTACGAGTAGATCAAATATAGTGAGACATATGCACTACTAAGGGCTCGGAACCATCTGACGTCTCAATAAATTCGCATTGTCACTAAAACATATGAGGAAAAAAATAAAAGAAATTGTTAGCTAGGCTTAGTGTGTCCCATGTGGGTGTATGATGTGAATTGAAAATAATATTTGCCATTGGATGGTTTTGGTGGGGTTAGTATACCTACCTCTTAACCTCGTCAATCAAACAATAGTACCCCCTAGTAGGGTAACACGGAGTTGATCGGTGCTAGATTAAACCTCCTAACATAGAGCATGAACATCCAAAATGCACAGTGGGTGCCCTTAACGTGATCGTCTACCTGATGTATTCTCGCCCAGCCATTGGAGTGACCATCGGCTAGCTCATATGATTATTTTGAGRACTGGCGCTCGACGGTTCTAGAGGTCCTCGTACTGGTGACCAGTCAAGTACAATAATTTATTTTGTTTGGCTAGTTTCTCGAAACGATCAACAGGTTTCTTGATAAGTCTTAAATAGTGATCTCATGAAAAATTTTCATAAGTTTTGCTTATCAAGAATATATGCACACTATAAGAAAATAGCTTTACATGTATATATCCACCGAAAGACAGATATTTGCATGATCAAATTTCTTAGAAAATAGATTTGGATATAATAGAACCATCCATCCTTCCCAGATATAAGGGAAACTAATTCTTTGCAATGCATTTATAAAACGGTTTTAGTTAAACTCATCTGTATGGGTCAAAATATATTGGCCTAGTAATTTCCTGAGTGGTGGTACCCTAAACATACAAATAAATACAATCTTAGTTGATTTTTTCGCAATCTTATAATAACCGAATGATTTAAAAAGAAGACTAATCTCCTAACAAAAATTCTATAACTCTGATTAACCCGAGCATAAAGGTTTTTGAACCTAAGTTGTCAATTTTTCTGGGTTTCATATGATTTTGTTACATAGAATCAGTTATTAAATGACCCTAAAACTCAAAGGGATGTATCATATAAATATTTATGCCTTTCAAGGTATTATAGATTCACCAAAGAGTCAACGAAAAACCAACTAGTCAATTCTATCCAGAATTGGCATGATTGAGTAAAATGAACATATTTTGGGTTCTAGATTAAATATCCTAAAAACAATTACTGAAAAATGATCCTAAAATATGGATCTAACTATCCATATATGAAACGCTTAATTTAGAATCACGATTAAAATACAATATTGCTATAATAGTAAGCTTCATAACTTATCGATTAAGACTAAAAGTTTTGGGTATTTTACTCATATCTCTGGTTCCACAAGAAACTTTCTTATGAATTCAACATTATTTTGTTCCAAAGGAATAGGGATTTCAAGCCAATATGGCCTGGCTATTTAACTAAGTCCATATTAATTGCTCAAATCTTAAAATCGAGACTAGCTGACAAAAAATTGTGTTGACAACCTAATTTCTACTTTTGGTCATAATACTACTTCAAGGGGCGTTATCTTAAATAGAAAATTCTATCCAAGGAAGCATCCTCATTCTTTTCTGTATTTCAAATTTGAAACATAATATACATGAAAAAGGCCATCTAGGGAGAGACTGTTTAAGGAATAACGTGTTAAAATAATCTAAAGAGATAATAGAGCTTTAATATCGTGTAAACACAAATGTAAGAATGTTATTCTATATATTACTCTTTTGTATTTCTCTTGTATCATATCATCAAATAAGACACCTATATATACTAAGGCCCCGTTTAGTAAAATTGAAATCTGAAGATTGAACTCTGAAATCGAAGGTTGAAGYCTGAGAATAGCTTAATTTATAAAATTGAAAATTTCTTTTATTTCACTTTGTACGTCTAATTTAAATACTAAATTAGGAAACTTAATTTGCAACATCTTAATATAATAAGTCAGACTGTCATCACTTAAAATTTATAGAAGAAATTAAGAATCACTTAATGTATTAAGACATTATGAAATTTCATTACCAAAGGACTTAATTAATAAACACATAATTCATTTACTTTTGAGCGTTAAATTGAGTTATCGAGGAGGACCTAAGTAGGAATCCCATAATAGGAAAGTACCTAATCTACTCAATCGCTTATCAATATCCTAATCTTTATAGTTTCCTAATCTTAACATTCCCCTTCAAGTTGAAACATATATGTTAATCATGCCCAAATTATTACAAAGATAATCAATCTGAGGTCCATTTAGAGCATTAATGAAAATATCTTTCAGATTTTATAGTCTCTCGATTGATTCCAATTTGTCAGTGTCCTGATCGATTCCAATTCTCCAGTCTCTCGACTAAATATCAATTCGCTAGTTTCTCGACTGATTCTAATTCTCCAGTCTTCCAACTGAATATCATCCATAACACATTTACGCTCAACAAAGCATAGATCGGTGTGCTATGGAAACAAGTGCATGAARCAAGGGAAGCGACTTGAGGCATCGTGTGTGGGGTAGAGGAAACAACATAATAAGCAAAGACAGTAAAGAACATAACAATCTGAAAAGAAACATTCAATCTGCAAAAGAAGAAAAGAAGGTACAATAAAAACTCTTTAAATCCTAAATAACCTCGATCGAAGTCGTGAAGAGCCCTATCCAAACAATTAATTTTGAAACTTGAAAAATTGAAGACAGAGTTTCTACAACATGGAACTGGCTCTGATAATTGAGCTTTGATATCATGTAAATATAATTGTAAGAATATTCTTTTGTAAATTAGACTTGTGTATATCTCTTGTATCTTATTCATCATCTAAGATATATATATATATGCTAAGTAGCAATCAAATAATAGAAAAGTATCTAATGAAATCCTATTTAATCACTTGATATCTTTATTGTTTCCTAATCTTGACATAATGTTGGTTGGAGGGGCATTGTCTTTGTCTTTTCACCCAACATCTACCTCTTCCTCTGAAAATTCATGGGTTAACTGAAAAACCATCTTTAGAAACCCTCCAAATGCACCCTTCTCCTGTGGCCTTCTTTATTAAAAATGGCATTGAAATTCTACAAACAAAAACCCACCTAGGAATGCTGGCCATAGGGATGGAAATTATCTTAACTTGCARATTGCATATTGGAGAGATAAGCTTGAAAATGATGTTGGTAATGAAAGAATTTATGGGTTGTAGGCATATGATGAAGTCCTGGAAAATTTTATTGTGGTTGTTGGTAATTGTATGGGTGGTTATGGTTGAAGATCAGGGAAGGTTGAGCTTCAATAATCAATTTCTACTATTGTTCTTGATGATGGGAAATTTGGAAAAATATGGGAAGAAGAAGATGATCATGTTCCTTAACTTGGCATTATATATATYAATTTCGTATATATTTTTTATCTTAAACTTAAAATAAGAAAAAAATAACATCTCATCAGGTCATGTTTTTCGTCTAAGATGACGCTTTCTGCGACAACATTATGGCCACAAGCAACAAGAGGGGGGGTTGGAACAATGCCAAATGCCCCCAACTCTAGAAAAGAGGGCTACAGTGATAAAAAAAACCCCTCATAATCTTAGTTGTTTCTAGAATTTAGGCTATAGTTATGTTCTCCAAATAAGCTAGTTGTTTTTTCTTTTCTAGCTTGTATACAAGTCTCTCATTTCAAAAGAATGTATGAATTGGAATTCAATATTCCTTTTCTTTCATGTTTAAATGCATATTTTATTCAGCTATCAACTGATTTTCTAGCCTAAAAGTTTTCGAATGTCTCAGGTGCCTATACCGAGTCATGAGAAGAAGATCAGACCATGACCAACAAATTACCACCCAAATAGGGGCATTAAGGCTTACATAAGGATTTTTCTGCTAATGCATCTTTTAAGTATAGGCACAATAAAGTTCATGATACCAGAGGTCTCAAGATAAACCAAACCTGATCAAATACACTGATCTCTCTCGTTCGTACTTTGTGAATTTCGAAGTTATTTATTAAAATTATAGTCCAATTTCTCGTATTCATCTCTTATTACATTTCAAAGAACTTCAATCTACTTGTGCCACTATTATAGAAAATATTTTGATATAATTTAGCCCAACTTGATGCAATAAAATTTCTAGATTAGCCATAACAAATGAGTTGTAACCTTTTATTACAATTAGTCGAATGACATCCCGGGTGTAGAAATATAATGATTTCTTTTATTGTCTTTGTGAATAGAATTACAAATATATATACACAAGTTACTTTCTATCCAAGCTATCACATATATATGATCTTCCTATCCAATATATACTTCCTATACTATATATAATCATATCTTATATATGATTTATATACTAAATATAATAATATCCTAATGCCCTCCCTCAAGTTGGAGCGTGAAGATTACAAATGCCCAACTTGCATAGTAAAGTGTCAAAACACTGCATCCCAAGAGGCTTGGTAAAAAAGTCAGCAAGCTGTGATGCAGTAGAAACGTGAGAAGCCACAATATTCCCATCCTGAATTGCATCCCGAGCAAAATGGCAATCAACTTCAATATGCTTGGATCGCTCATGAAATACCGGATTATGAGCAATGTGTAAAGCAGACTAACTATCACAGTACACCGGAATAGAACTAGCAGAAGAAACACCAAGACATAACAATAACCCCTTGAGCCACTTCAACTCACAAGTGACGGCAGTCAATGCTCGATATTTAGCTTCAACAGAGGAAAGCAAAACTATCTTCTATTGTTTGGTCTTCTAGGATACTGGAGAACCACCGAGAAACACCAACCATCTAGTAATAGATCGACGAGTCAAGGGACAACTAGCCCAATCAGAATCACACCAGCTAGAAAATGCCAAATTGGAATTAGAACGCAACAAGATACCCTAACCCGGAGAGTTTTTCAGGTACTGCACCACTCTGAGGGCCGCATTCCAATGATACTATCTCGGCTTCTGCAAAAACTAAGACAATATATGTACGGAATAAGCTAAATCAGGTCGTGTATATGATAAATAAAGAAGACAACCAATCAACCGCCTGTACTACTCGCTATCCGCTAGTTTAGGACTGGTAGATTCACCCAGCTTATGATTCTGTTCCATGGGAAAACCAACAGGTCTCCCACCCAGCAAACCACATTCTGAAATGATATCYAAGGTATACTTTMGCTGACACAAATATATACCCTCAGAACTCTGAGCCACCTCAATACCCAGAAAGTACTTGAGAACTCCCAGATCCTTCATATGAAAATAAGCACTCAAGTAATCCTTGAAAGCAGACAAGGCAACAGAGTTATTACTCGAGATAATCAAATCATCAACATAAATCAACATATGCAACCTTATATCACCTCATACATAGAAGAAGAGAGAGTAATCTGAGTAAGAGTTAYGAAAGCCATAAGAACGCAAAGAAGAAGCAAGTTTAGCAAATCAACAACGTGGTGCTTGTTTCAGTCCATACAAAGACTTACGCAACCAACACACCTTGCCTGCTACACCATGCTCAAAACCTGGAGGAGGTTTCATGTGCACTTCTTCCTGTAGATCTCCGTGCAAGAAGGCATTGTGAACGTCTATCTGGTGCAACTCCCAACCACGAACAGTAGCCACCGCCAGAAATGCTCAAACTGTAGACATCTTTGCCATCGGAGCAAAGGTATCGGAAAAATCAATCCCCTCTGTCTGATGGTTACCAAAAACGACGAGTCTTGCCTTCAACCGTTCCACACTACGATCAGATTTATCCTTCAGATTTATACTTGATCTAATATAACCACCTACTAACCGCAATGCCTTTCTTGCCAATCAGTAGATCACCATACTCCTGCCGTTGTCCTCTAAAGCAAACCGAATCTCAGCACTCATAGCGTCACACCCAACCAACACACTGACGATAGGACCTCGGTTCAATCCTTGCAGATAATAGCAGCAAAAAACCACGGGCACAATTAGAAAATATAGTCGTAACTTAAAAAATAATGTCAAAGGATAACAAAGGTACCGAGAACAGGGAGAGAAGCAAGGTGATGTAGCGGGAGAGGTTGGACTCAAATGCTAAACAATATGAAGAGCATAATCTCACAATGTGAGGAGGTGCTCGCTCACTACCTTCCTTGCCTAACTCCGCCTCTGTAGGTGCTACAACAACTTCAGCAGGAGAACTCACTGCCTCGGTTACTGTAGCATCCACCCTAGGCGAATYAGTCTTGAGTTCAGCAAGGGATTCTGCAGTCTCGTCATCACTGGTAACAGGGGACCCGACAATGGGTGCAACAACCTCCACTGTCGTGTCAATTGGCTCGTCCAAACCAAAGAATTCATGCCCAGCACAATTTACACCACTAGACTCCAAAACCAACTCAGGAGAATCACCAATACTCGAAAACTTAGTCTCATAAAAAGGAACATCCCTCGAAACAAAATAATCACGAGTCTCCAAATCAAACAACTTCCAAACTTTCTTATCTAAATGATAACCCACAAAAATGCACTTTCGACTCCGACTAGTAAATTTATCCATATGAGACTTTAAATTAAACGCATAACAAAGACAACCAAATACCTATAAATGATCATACGAAGGGGGGAACATAAAGAATCTCATACGGTGATTTAATGTCTAAAATCCTAGAAGGAGTACGATTGATTAAATAACAGGCATTAAGCACACACTTACCCCAAAATTCAGTAGGTAGGTGTCCCTGAAACATTAGTGCTTGAGCAACATTAAGAATATGACGGTGCTTTCGCTCCACCTGTCCATTCTGTTGGGGTGTACCCACACAAGAAGTCTGAAACAAAATCCCCTGAGTAGCAAAATAAGACTTCAAACTTAAAAATTATGTCCCATTATCACTACGAACCCGACAAATATCCAACCTAAATTGACACCTTACCATAGCAACAAATTTAAGAAAAATCGAATGCACCTCAGTTTTATCAGTTAATAAGACCACCCAAACAACTCGAGAATGGTCATCTACCAAAGTAAGAAAATACTCAACACGACAAGATGAGGGAATATGATACGGACCCCAAAGATCACAATGAATAAGCTCAAAACAACAAGCAGCTTTATTAAAACTGTCAAAGAATACATCTCGAGTATGTTTAGGACGGTGACACGTCTCACAAGACTGATATAAAACAGAAGAGCTACTATTAATAAAAGGTAAAGATTTCAATACAGGCTCAGACGAATGTCCCAATCTAGTATGCCAAAACTCCAACTCAGGCGTCTGAACAGCTAATAGAGATGCCGTCGAATCCACCTGAAGCTCACGGAAATAATAGAGTCCACCCCTTCGTTCACCTGCTCTAATCACCGTCCTCACACTTTGGTCCTGAATACATAAATTGTGAGTAAAGACAATRTCACAAGAATTCTCATCAAGTAGCTGAGAGATCGAAATCAAGTTACAATTCAGACTAGGAACATAGAGAACATTCCGCAACATCAAAAATTTAGACAATACTACATTGCCCTGTCATGTAGAATGAATAACGCTCCCATCGAGTAAAATAATAGGATAAGCAGCATCATCAAATTGATCAACCAAACACTCAATAGAACCAGTGGCATGAACAGTAGCTCCTGTATCAAAATTCAAGGAAGAGTAGACTTACCCATCAAATGATCAGAGGCAAAAGGAGTATTAGGATTACCAATGAGATTCAACAAGCAATGCCATTGTTCTGGAGTCATCGAGAGAACAGCAGCTTCGGACCCTCCCTGAAGTCAAGAGAGTCAGCTCCGGAGCCGCCCTCGGAGAACACGGCATAGAGAGCAGCCCCCTGCCCTCCCACGGCCTGGGCAAGCCTGCTACCTGTAGCAGTGCAGCCTCCTGAAGTARTAGCCACAACCCTACCAGTAGCTCCTGATCGTGCACTCTTTCGGCTCCTTGTCTCGCACCAATCCGAATACCCAAGTATGAGAAAGCACATAGTAACATCATGGCCTTGCTTCTTACAATGAGAGCAACAAAGTTTAGATGGAGCAACAAAATAACCCATCTGAGGAGTTGACTTCAAGGATAAAGCCACAAATTCATTCGCAATCGAAGAATCCTTCGACGCCCGCATAAATTCTTCCTCCCTAATCTTTTGATACACCGTATCCAAAGAACGCAATGGTTCCTGAGTATTGAAGGCAGAACGAATAGAACCATATAAATCACGATTTAGACCATACATGAAATTGTGATAGCATTCCTCCAATCTCATATGCATCAATTGTTGCGTAATACCACCACACTCACAGGTACGCAACGGAGTCAAATTATGCAACTCGTCCCACAAAGGTTGCAATTTCCCAAAATATTCTTCAACAGACATCGAAGGTGTCTGAACACTGGTTGCTAATTCAGYCTTCAAGTGTTGTTTATGAGTAGCATGGCTTTCACTATACCTTTTTCAAAGCATCTCCCAAAGAGGAAAAACCTCCTCATAAAACAAAATCTGCTTCTTGATCGAAGGATCAATGGTGTTCAACACCCATTGAACCAATAAAGCCTGAAGACAGCACCAATCAAATAATTTTTCAGGGTTATCAATAGGTTTGGGTTCAGTACCTTCAAGAAAAGTAATCTTTCTCCTGGAGGTAAAAGATAAGTGATTCGAGTGAGCCCATTCATCATAATTTAAACTGCGAAGAACGATGGGGGTAATAATGTTGCTCGGAAGATCGCTGGAACTAGTATAATAAGGGTCTCTATGATCAGGTTGAGGAGGATAACCACAGTCGAAACCGCCGGAGTAGATAACCACAGCCGAAACCGCCGGAGCCGCCAGGCAGTTCAATTGTCTTCAATGAATCCATTGTTTTCAAGAAAAAGAAAGAAAAATAGGGTTAAGGTTTGTATTAAACCTTAGCTCTAATACCATATAGAAAAATAATGATTTCTTATATTGTCTTTGTGAATAGAATTACAAATATATATACACAAGTTACTTCCTATCCAAGTTATCACATATAAGGTAATTATATATAATCTATATACTAAATATAATAATATCTTATGTACGATCTATATACTAAATATAATAATATTTACTTCATATTCAAGCTATCACATATATATGATCTTCCTATCCAATATTTACTTCCTATACTAAATATAATCATATCTCATATATGATTTATATATTAAATATAATAATATCCTAACACCGGGGCTTCCTTTGTAACCTTAGGTACCCAAAGCTAAGGATTAGAGTCAGTTCTTTGGCATAATAGCCTGAACCAAAAGGAGATCATGGTATTGATATCCTACGGTTGTCTTAGTATTTAGTCGATTTCAAAGTTATCTAGTAAAATTATAGTCCAATTCCTCAAATTCATCTTTTATTACATGTCCAACAATTTAATGTACTTTTTTCACTATTATCAATCGTATTCATATACAATCCGGCATGACTTGGATGGAATTTCTAGTTTAGTTGTAGGAGACTAGCTGTAACAAGTTTCGGAGCCAGGATCCCCTACATAGTTGGCACCGAAATACATTTTTAAAAATATACTAAATTATAACATGATAACTTGAAATTTTATTTTCTCTTATAACGTAAACTAAGGTCTATTGAAATATCTTTAAGAAATAAACCAAAAAAATCTAATATAATATACATAATAATTAGAACAAGATTCTTTAAAAAACTTCAAATTTTTTTTACATACTCAAGAATTAATAGAATACGAGCATGCCCCAATTAATATTTAGACAATATTCATCTATTTCTTTTTATTATTTTATGCATCAGAATATATATATATATATATAGGTGAAGATATTTTTAATAAAATTGAACTAGAAATATTATCACGAGCTATAAATAGCTCTAAAACAACTTAAACTTTTTATAATATCATAATTTTTCTACTCACATATGAACAAATGATATTATTATGCTTACCCGGACTTTCATTGTCTAACACTCTCCTATCCAAATTTACATACGTTGATTTGTAGAAAACATACTTTGTGATTTGATATATCTCATTATGTATTGCAGTAAAGTTTATAAATCTTATAAATCAACATACGTAGACTTAATAGAGAATCATTCTAGTAGAAGGGTTAAATAAAAAGTTGGACCCTCGGTACATATCAAATAGAAGAATCCTATTCCAATAACAACTCATATTTAGATTAGTCATATTCTCTAGCAACTTATCCAAACCTTTTGTAACTTATATATCTATGAAAAAGTTGCACGAAAGAAGTCAAGGAGATATGACACTTGCTGACCGGAAAGCCATTTCCTTACATCATATCATGAGACTTGCTTACTACAAAGCCATTACCTTACTTCATACCAAGTTATTCTTATTTGATTACTGATATTTATTTTCAGTTGTATTTAGTTGTATTTAAGTTGGATTCTTAAGACATTCATCGATCTATAAGAGCACACTCTTGAGAGACCCCGAGAGACTTGATGACAAAGTTTCAGTAATAATAGCAGTCAACGTCAAAGAAATTCACAATATTTCACAATAAATATAAGATTTAAATATAGTGAGTAAATTTATTTGAATGATTTATGTATTTGTACATTGATTGTTTAGTAAATTTATTTTGAGATCTGAAAGCGATCCAATAAATATAGATATGTTAAGGTGAATCATGTTAAGTCAAATTTTTTTATTGTCCAGTGATTAAAATATTTGTCGATAATTAAATATTTTAAAAAATTGAACTGAATATCTATTTGAGATAATTTTCAACTCTTAGCTTAATAACTATATGTTTAATCTATTTATATATAGAATTTACAAGTTGACAGCAAATAATTACATTTGTTTTATGATTTATCTCCAAATAGTGTGAGTTTCATAATTTAATATTGACGTATAATTTGGTCATTCACGCAACGACTCGCGAAAGAGAAACGGTCAATGGTCTTCTTATTCGTCAATGTGGAAATTAAGGTCTTTTCTACTTTAGGACCCACGAAGAGAGACCGTCCATAATGCAATAGGAAGTCTCGCGCAAGCTTCCACAATGCAGGACTAGGTCTGAATTGGCAAAAGATGATTCACACCAAAGAATACCTTAATGTTATGTGGAGCAAAGCACACGCATTGTGAAGTAGTTAAAAAAATGGTTTCGGACCTAAAGCTAAGAACCATCCATGGTTTTTTATTGACAACAATTTACTGTTCCTCTCCCCCTTTCATTTTTTAGAAACTCTCCTTTTATGTTTTATTAGTCTCAGTGACCAACCCATATCTATTAAAAAACTGACAATTTTCTGTTTGTTAAAATACTATTACAATGACCTGTAGAGTCTATATATAGACTAAACAATCATCTTCAAAAATAGAAAAACACGGTAGACTATATCTTCTCATCTCAGAGTTGCTTGAAACCATTGAGCAATGGCTGCTAAAACCTTAAAACTCTTCGCATTATTTTCCTTTGTGTTACTAACTCTTCTTGTCATGTCTCATGCACACCCGAAGGGCAAAGTTCAGTCGCCTTACGACTTTATCAAGCGTTTGCAGGGATGTCACAAAGGTGAGAAAGTTGAAGGCTTGCACGAGCTCAAGGACTACCTCAAACATTTTGGTTATCTTGATTACCGTCATTCAAAAGACCATCTACAAGTCGAGAGTGACGATTTTGATGATGTTCTTGAATCAGCAATCAAGACATACCAAATGAATTATAATCTCCCAGTCACCGGAACCTTAGATGCTCAAACTGTATCAGTCATGACCAAGAAAGGATGTGGCGTCCCAGATATTAGCAATGGTACTAATTGGATGAGAAAGGACAAGAGAACACACCGACATCACCGCTCTACATTTATCCACACCGTATCACATTATAGTTTCTTCGACGGTAACCCCAGATGGCCATCTTCTAAAACTCATCTTACATATGCCTTTTACCCTAATACTAGTCCTCAAGTCGCGAACCCTGTCGCAAGAGCATTTAGTAAGTGGGCATCAGCAACACAGTTTACCTTCTCCCAAGTTCAAAATGTTGGAGATGCTGACTTAAAGATCGGTTTCTTCAAAAGAGATCACGGTGATGGAGATTTATTCGATGGTCCAGATGGCACATTGGCTCATGCCACTGCACCACCTTATGGAAATCTCCATTTTGATGCTGATGAATCATGGTCAATTGGTCCTCGTGCTGGTTCATTCGACCTGGAAACTGTGGCATTGCATGAAATTGGTCATCTTCTTGGACTCGGGCATAGCAATGTTCAGGATGCCATAATGTGGCCAAAAATAGGAGAGGGAGTGACCAAAGGTTTGAATGCAGATGACATCCAGGGAATTAAGGCTCTCTACAATTTCTGATTAATTAGCTATTTACAAAATTACTCCTATTACCTTTAAGGAGTAAATAAGCATTTACTATTTGTTAAAAGCAATGGACTTCGATTAATGATGCTATAGAAATCAGTTCGTAGTCGGCTGGTTAATCAATTCAGGTTTAAATATTGTCATATTATTGTGTGGAAAAATAAACTTGGTTGACTCAATGGCTAAGTCGCCAGTCAAGCGTGAAGTTTSAAGACTGATGTTACCTGGCTTCTTACTTTGTCGAGATGGCCTCCAAAGGTCCTCCTTACTTGTCGAGATAAACTCCAAAGGTCCGAAAATTAAATCAAATTCCCTTAATATTATCAATTCAGGTTTAAATATTGTCATATTATTGTGTGGAAAAATAAACTTGGTTGACTCAATGGCTAAGTCGCCAGTCAAGCGTGAAGTTTGAAGACTGATGTTACCTGGCTTCTTACTTTGTCCAGATGGCCTCCAAAGGTCCTCCTTACTTGTCGAGATAAACTCCAAAGGTCCGAAAATTAAATCAAATTCCCTTAATATTATCACAATTAAGGGTATGATAATACATATCAAAAGATTCCAAACTCCTCATAAATCAAGTTTCAAATAGATTTGGGGTGTGAGAATAAAAGCTTGGTTTCCAATATAGGACTCTTGATCTCTTGTTAAGGGAATCTAAGAGTCTCAAGTGCATCAACGGCTATGATCCTTTTTTTGCTTTTTAGATTAGGCAATTACGCCAAAGACACGTTTTTAATTCGTAGTTGTGGGTTTTCAAGATTACCAAAGAAAGTCCTCAGAGAGGCTTGACTATAATAGTTCTGAATAAGTTCGAATGATACAAATAATCTATTAAATTATACCGAGATGTCCCATTATGATATTTTGAGTGAATATYACAGGAAAAAGGTGTTGCTAAGTTTAAAATATATACACAGAAACAAAAAATGTAAGGGATTTAAGGGACAAAAGAAAGATATAATTGAATTAAGATGGGGAGAAAAATAAGTGTGTAAAATAATAAAGAATAACATAAAGGACGGGAAGTAAGTGCTGAAAAGCAAAAAATCAGCAAAGAAATAAAATGAAATTAGTCATTATCAGTTAAGTTCCAAGCTATTAATATTAATCCTCCAACTTCAGTTCAGTAAGCGTTGCATAAGTCATTATCAGTTAGTACATCCCAACTGAGTATCAAAATAGCATCAAGATACATCCTTATAAGCAATGGAAAAGCCATCTTAGAGCAAGGCCCCTCCAAAAATTTTGAAATTTAATTTTTATATTTATTGAAAATATAAAGTTTGACCACCTAAAATTGAAGATATATAATATAGCCCTCCAATAGTAAATCTCTAGCTCTACCATTGCTTAGTTATAAGTTAATTACAACATTTTAGCTTTTTCTACAACACTTAAATCTACCCAAACTTCATCTAAGGGCCATCTTTAGTAACCTTAGAAACCCATAATTAAGATTTGAAATCCTTTATGYAGCATAGCCACTAGATCAAAAAGAAAAATGTATCTCTTGAAGCATGAAAATAGCCAAACATTAACGACTGAGGTAGAGAACACCGACTRATCTAGCAGAATTAGCATGGATAAATACCCAGCATGCAAGCAGGCGAATCGACAATAATAACACGAAAAYAGGCAATCAGATCTCCARCAAGATAAGATTAGAACCACTTRATCRAAAATCGAGGGGCATGATCAATCGAGTAGCKGATMAAAACGGACATGGACTGAGAAAATAGAGCAGAAAGAGGAGATATGGCACAACGGCTGYCGTATTTYTGGGCCACTAGTCGACAAGAACATTGCAAGATGAAGTATAAATAAGAAGAGACAAAACAAAGGAGAAACCCCCAATTAACCCGACCTTAAAGCAAACTATCTTTATTTTTTCTTAGTTTTATCAACGTTTTCATTACTTAGCTTGCTTTGTTATGTAAATTTCATACATGCTTTTCTATAATGTTTATAAATTTGAAGTCTTATTTGCTTTCATTTACATGCTCACTTAGGTGTTAACCACTTAGAGCTTTAGTAGCATAACTTACAACTTCAGTAGCATAGTTTACAGCTTTAGTAACATAATTTATGGCTTTAGTAGTATAACCTGTTAGCCAATTCAAATTGTCAACCTTMTCTAGATTTATTTGTATTTTCTTTACTGYTTTCCTTGAATTTAGTTTGCATATAATTGCTCAATTTACTTAGCTTTATTAGTATTTTGTTCAGCATATATCCTAACTTAGCTATTCTAGTATCATCATAATCCACTTCACATCGGCTAGCATCATTCTCCATGCAACATAATCACTCGGGTAGCTTTAGCTATCTAGTTGCATATATCTGCTGCTTGGTATTGTTGTAAGCTTATATATTTGCTTGTTTGCTCAATTTGTTTATTTCCTAATCGACTTGAGAAGCTCATTTAGCTAAATACTGTAGCAAACAAGTGATAATTTTCCTAGTTATTTTAGTTGATTTTCACACTTTGTGAGGGCTTGCTTAAGCTAAATCAAGAACTCCACATACAAAAAAGAGGTAGTTGCGGATCTAGCAAGTCGATCAAACGGCTAGCTGACTGGAACTCAAGCCTCATTATGTTGAAAAGTTAAGTAGGTCACGACCATGATAGCTGATTCGGTTAAGCAATTTTCGCACACTAACACAATTGGCACGCCCAAGTGGGACCTGTTAAGTCTGCATGATACCATGTTCCGGCCAAGAATCRTGGTTGGAAATCTGAACAATCAAACTCGTGTCAAGACACACTACTAATGATATGTCAAAGTTTGTCTCGGTGAGCATTAGCCGGCAAAATCTGGAAAGACAGGTTTTTCCCCGAAAACGACTCCTAACTGTAGATATCCATCAACATTAGCTGATGAACGATAGACTCCAACTTCTGTATCAGCCATTCGATTCACTATGGAGCAGTGCATAGGTGCGTGAATGCAAAATCTAATACAGTAGTTTGCTATTATTTTTAAGCCTATGCTGTACAATGAGATATAGGGTTTAGAATAATGTGGAATTTTGCCATGCCCTAATTCGATTCCAACTGCCTTCCCTTCCGTCCCAATGACTAATCACTCTTTGGAAAGCTTGGAAGCAGTGAAACTTGGGCTCCATCTATGCCACAATTCCCCTAGGATCCGATTATAATGGCTCGAAGAAATACTTCCCAGCAAATRGGACAGTCTAATGTAGCATGTTCATCATAGCCAGGGGGCAGCCGATACCGTACGACACTTAGGAAGTYAATAATCATTTTTACCATAAGCTTTGAATTTCTCCAGTTTCCCAGGGCAATACATCCTGTAGTCTACTGGGTGACAAGATTATGCTGCTCAGTTTCCTGTCAGCCAAGTTCAGGGCTTCAACATGTGACAGACAATGCCGACTATGGGAACTTCAGGCACAGGAGCAATACCTCTTCTCGACAAAAGATACAAGGAAAGGTATTTTCCTGACCAGGCATATCACTTCGTAAGGCAATCACCAGCCTATCCAGGAGTTTAGGCCCAGCACACTGTTTCCTGCACGATGGATGCTCACGTAGTGGCTGATGTATTGAGGAGGTAGTTGGGCTCAATATTAGGAGCTTTGAGAAGTGTAGACTTTTTTGTCATGGCTAGGATCCTGGGCCTGAGAGGAAGATGGATAGAAAATAGTAGGTGGCGTGCTCAATGTGGAGGACGATTTGGACAAGGACACTCTGTTATGGGTCAGCAGTGAGCAGGCCATTCACGGGTGGTTACCCTAATGAAGTTGGCGAGGGTTTCACAGAGGTTTCTTATAGGCGCACTGCCCGAAGTACGTCCAATGTATTATCGCGATTTCTGTAGTTAAAGTAAAGAACACGAAGGTGCCATTTGTGGAGAATTTTTTTTTTTTAGGGGGGGGAGAGAGAAGGAATTCTCCCCTTATTGAGAGCTGAGTATTGCTAGATAGATTGGCAGTATGAATGAAATGGAGGAAACTTTGCCTGCAAAATTTTATGTTGTCCAGGTTCTTCCCATGCATCCGATAGAGATTATCAAAAGGTAGGAAACCTTGGGGTGCCAGTCTGGAAAGGAACCATGGATTTTTGTCATCAATGAGTATTCAGAGAGCGGAACTCGACTGCATTATGGAGTGGAGGTTGTTGAAGGTGCCATTACCTACCATGTTGAAACTAAATCCAGGATAAGAAGAAGTTAAGCTGGGAGATCAGCCGAACTACTAATTTGATATACTAAAATCTAATAAAATCTTTGATCAATTGCCAAAGGTCAAACAGATCAAACTTTTGGTAGACAAGAGAATACATTCCTTTGAGGAATTGAAAGGTAAAAGATATTGTAAGTGGAAAAGCTCTTTTTAGTCATGGAACCAATTAATGTGTGGTTTTCCTGAATATTATTCAAAGAGCTATCCAGGAAGGTCGTTTTCGTTTTTTAGACAAAAAGACCCAAGAATCACTAGTCGATAAGGATACCTTCCTAGTTGTTGATGCCAGTGTAATGACATCCTCCAATACGGCTAGGAAACTGCAGTAGTGGGAGAAAACATCTCAAGATCCCAAAATGGTCAAAGAAAGCATGCCTGTCAAAACCATGGAAGTGCCACCACAGCCACTCCATATCAGCTTTGTTCAATTGGACGGTAAACCATATGTATTCAGGAGATTAACTTTGGAAAATCCTGGAAGTACAACAAAGTTCCACCTTAAAGAGGAATCCAGGACCCTAGAAATCCTAACTATCCAAAAGTATGCCACCTCGGCTCTATCTATGGCTAACTAAGATGTAAAAAGGATGGATCAAATGCAAAGAGCTCAGCAAAAAGTTTTGCTAAATGAATATTTAAAGTTAATTGAACTATCCAAAAGTATGCCACCTCGGCTCTATCTATGGCTAACTAAGATGTAAAAAAGATGGATCAAATGCAAAGAGCTCAGCAAAAAGTTTTGCTAAATGAATATTTAAAGTTAATTGAAGAACAAGTCAGCCAAGGCATTAATGTCATAARTTTTCCTGTTGAGTTTAGAAATACCAATCGGCAAAGCTCATTAACAAGCGATGTCCTGTCAACCGAGAAGGCTATTGCTAAATTGGTTACACCTGTAGMCAAAATCCTTCTTGCCAAGCTAAAGATGTCCTTCCCAAAGCCAACTAAGGAGATGGTCAATCACCTCAAAACTTTGTACATCAAAGCTCACTTGGATCGTTATCCAGTTACTCGAGTATTCAGGAATAGATGAGCTRTTCTTAATGTCATGCCCATATCCACTCTGAAATAGCTAGGTAAAACATTAGAGGATCTTATAAGTAGTGATATTTAGATGACTAACTTTACAAGTGAACTACTCAAGTGGAAGGAGTGCTGATTATRAGCATTATAGTCGGCTCAAAAACTAGCATTGCCGCTTTCTTTATGGTAGCAGTGAAGCCAGCCTGCACCTTACTATTGGGATGAGATTGGATCCTTGCCAACCAGTACATACCATCCACCTTGCACCAGTAGCTTATACTATAGCATGGTGATTCGGATGGAAGTGGTCTCAATCGATCCTAGCCCATTTTTGGCTGATATCTAGATAAGCAAAACTATCCTCTACTCCCTTGTGTTTGAGTCGTTGCATTTTGCTAAATTATCTTTAGCACACGAGCTGAGCCAAGGACAGAAGAGGTAGCTCGACAAAACTAAGACAGAAGAGGGGTCCATGGTAAGAATATCAGACACCTAAAGTTTGGATAAGCTAAAAGCTTATTTGGCTATCTGGAAAATTCATACAAAGATGGCCGATTTGGTGAAGTTTAGATGAACATCAGAGGGTTCCTAGGGCTGAAATGGAACCTCCAAGCAGGCACTGTGACTTTATAACTTATGATCCTCTTAATAGCACATCACTTAGAAGATCCATGGGGAAATCAAAACTCTCTCCGGCCTCAGCGTCTTGTTGGATGAAGAGAGCAATTAACTAGTTAGTCAAGTTAATCAAGAGTATAGAGGACTATTTTCCCATGGATTACCAATGAAATAGAAGTTTAGATCAGAAATGGGTGTGACACACCATTTGCCAATCAAAGAAGGTTACAACTGCATAAACAGCTGGGCTAAGAGATTTAATCCAAACTCTTTTTCCCCCAAAAGTCAAGGAGGAGGTTGAGAGCAGCTTTTGAGATATGGCTTCATCCGGAAAACCAAATATGCTGAGCGGGTATCAAATATCATTCCTGTCATCAGAGAAAACAACCAAGTCTGAGTATGTATTGACTTGTAGAAACCTGAATATAGCTATGTTAAAGATAAGTATGTTATGCTATGGTAGATATGTTGATCCAACTCAAGCAACAGGGAAAACAGAATTTCTTCAGCTTTATGATGGATACTTTTGACTATAACCAAATATCCATAGCTGAGGATAATGTACAAAAAAATAACTATCAATTGCCCCAGGAAGCAATCGATTTATTTGAGTCGGTGGACATGCCATTCGGACTAAAAAAATGCAGAGCAACTCTCAAGAAGGCAATGAATTGTGATTTTTCACTACTTAATCGACTGAAGCATGGAGTATATATTGATGATTTAAGTCCATCAAATCAACTACTTTGCTAGGATCTAGCCGATCTGGAAAAGTCTTCTTAATGATAAATGTCGGCAATAATTTGGAAAATAAATCCACCAAAATGTGCTTTGGAATTTTGGGCTGCCATTTTCATAGGCTTTTGGTGCATCAAAGATGAAATAAGGTCAATGCCCAAATAAGGCTAAAGCAATACTAGAAGTCAGAAACCAAAGGAATAAGGAGTTGCAGAGAGTTTGAATGGGCAAGATATTTCTTGGGGCAAAATTCGATCGGAAAACTAAAGCATTTTTTTATCATTGGTTAAAATCGCGGGCTTAGCCGAGAACTTTCATATGCGGTGCAGAACAATCAAGAAGCTTTTGAGTAGATCAAATAGAGCTTTACCCAAACCTCCAGTTTTAACTGCTCTTCGGAATGACAAGCCAATGAAACCCTATGTATCCCCATTGTCGAGACTTCAATCGGTTGCTTATTATTTACCGTATACTACCTTTGCTAATACCTCAATGACGGAAAATGAGGTATTCTTCCATTGAGAAATTATGTCCTTTAGTTTTTCATGCTCGCAACACGCTAGAATATTAGCCATTTTTCGGTAAGAGGTTAATGTGTCTTTGGCAAGGTGGATCCGTTACGTTTTTCTCTTGAAATCAAACTAGTCCTACAAGGAGATGGTGAGGTGGGCTGTGAAATTAACAGTTTTCTCAATAAAATATGGTGCCCCTTGAGAGCCCTAAAGGCCATGCTATAGCCAGTTCCTACCCAGAGCATCTGTGCCTCGATACGAGATTTGATCCAGGCAAAAATTCAGAATATGTGGGGGATAAAAGCATGGAAGCTGACGTTTAAATGGTTCCAGAACCAGCTTGGGCAGGAAGCTAGGATCACAATCACCCAACCCAGCTGGGTCTCAAGAAAGGTTTCATGTTAAATTAGAAAAAAGCGGGTCTAAATAACCCCAAGCCTAATACAAAGCCTTGATCATCAGGGCCTTCGATTTCTGCTCTCAATGAAAGCTCAAGCCATTCAATCGCGAGTGATCCCAACTGGTTTATTATTCGCAATTAGCAGGCAAATAAAAGTGCACAAATGCTAACTTAACTCACTTATATAAGGAAACTCAAGCCTGCCCAAGGGAATTTGCAATTTGATACTAGAATGTATTTCCATGAAAGGAAAACCCTAGAGGCCAATGACTTGGCCCAGTATGTATCAGGGTAACAAAGATATGCTGGCTGAGAGATAACAGCTGATTTCTGTTAGCCGATCTTAAACATCAACGCCATAACTCGACTGACTAGAGGAATAAAATCATCAACTGCCTAAGGAATCCTTTGGTCAAGATTAGTAAATAGCTCAGACACACAACTTTAAATTATTTGGTGGTTGATACTGACTTGTTTAAAGAAGCCACAAGGCTTGCTTCTAAGTGCTTAGGTAAGGAAGAAGGGCTCGAGCCTTAGCAGAGGTCTATGAAGGGTTAATCCAGAGGCACACCAAGCAGGGCCATAGTTGTGATGGTCATTATATCGCCATGGAGTGTATTAGCCAACCATCACAGCTGACTACTACGCTATGCTAAGGGTTTGTGAGACTGTCCCAAATACATATACAACCTTTTCAACGTCCTAGCCACAAAGCTCATCCCTATAGTGAAGCCTTAACCATTCTGAAGGTGGTTCAATATAATGTCATCGACCAAAATTTACCTGACTTCTCTTAAAGCTCACTCTTTTATCTTGGTAGCGTACAGATCTATATCTTTCACCAAATAGCCTGAGGCTCAGCCCAATGCCAAAAGTGACTCAGAAAGGTGGTTATCAACTTTATCAAGCGCCAAATTTCATTTTGCTTCAAGAATCACGAAGTCCATCACAGCCAGATGAAGGGAACCATATTCATAGGAGACAAAAGTGGCTGCCTTCTCCAAACAAAATTTCCAAATCAAGCTAATATATTCCAACGCTTATTAATGTTCAAATGACCAGATAGGCAAAGGCACTAACAAGATACTTTATTAGCATAAATAAGGAAGGCAATAGATGATGAATCCAAAAGATGACACGAAATACTACAGGAGATGCTTTGGGCCTATAGGAACTCCCCCTAAGATAGTTTACGGGTTTTACACCATCGGTTTTCTGACGGGCCAGGACACAATCATACCAGTTGAACTTTCGATACGATCGACTAGGATTGGCATTTTTTTAACTTTTGATACTACCAGGCAACTCTTTTGATGGAGTTTTACCAAGTGGATGAGGACAAATGGATTAGCTTTGAAAATATTCTAAGGCACAAGCAAAAGGTTGCTATGACGTATAATCGGCAAATACGAGCTAGAAATCTTTTAGGAAGGTGATATGGTTTGGAAGAATTTTTTTTTTTTCAATTACACCTAATGATCATGAATATTGTAAATGGTCAACTAGCTAGGAAGGGCCTTTCCTAGTTAGCAAGGGGTTATTCCAGGAGGTGCCTATTGACTAATGCAGGTCTAGTGGTAAGGAATTGAACCGAGCAAATCAATGACAAGGTATTTTGGAAAGTTTTTTACCCTTCTTTTTGGGAAGGAATTGCAAACTAGAAATACAAAAGCTATTGAATAAAGCTTAAATAGGCTAGTAATTGGCCGATTGGCCTTTAGTTTTCATTTCATAAACCTCGGCTACATATCAGCCGAGTAGCCAATGTTTTTTTTTTTTATAATTTCAGCAAATAAAAGAAACAATCAGCTCAGGTCCTTAAGGAAATGAGAAAGGCAATGCAGAGGGCGTTGCTGATTGCAGCAGAGTAGATGACAATGGCTAAATTTGGATTTTCATGGGCCCGAAAGGGTCTTTTCAAAAGGGGGTTCGACAGGAACTGGGTCAGCACAGCAGGGATAGGAAGAGCCATATCGCGGCTGGATTAAGCCTCTTTAGCCTCAATGATCGGCTGTGTAGCTGAATACGCTTGCAATCAAATTCAACATATTAGAGCTGAGATCCAACCTAGTTGATTTGTACTCCTCTAGATCGAGGAGTGGGCCCTCGTCCGTCCCTTTCGATTCTCCAATATCAGTCGTTCGCCTCTAGCTCCATCAGTTCTTGCTCGAACTTGCTATGCCTCTTTGAAAGGGCTTATAAGGAGGGCCGTCATGTTTGTCAATTAGCTTCTGACCCTGTGACAACTGCTTTCTCTCTTGGCTTAGTTCAGTTGATATACGCCTAATTTTAAACCTCCATGAAAGCTATCCGGTCAGCACGGGCGCGGAAGCTTCTTTTTCGGCAAGTCCTTGCTTATCCTTCTTAGCAGTAAATCAGGTGCTCAGTTCCCAATCCCTAAGCAAAGAGTAGACAGCTTGTTCAGCTTTCTCCAAGGCACTGGACTAGAGCTTATAGTTGACTTTTATCGTATAAAGAAACCCTTGTCAGCGAATGCAAACCATGGAACACTCGACTTTCAGCTTAGCCAAGAAGGATGAGTCAGAAGATTGAGCTACCAGGCTAAGAGCCTTCCACAACTCCCATAGATGCCCTTAATTACGGCATTTCCCCTCTAAAGATGGTTTCTAGAAAGCTCAAGGCCTTGGCTGACTCGGCATTGGCTGAAGAAAAGCCAGCAGGCTGGAAGAACATAACCATGTCTTTTATGGCTGTAATCGAGATTAGGGAAGTAGGAGTAGTAGACACTGGAATTGCAGGAGTGGCTTCTCGATCCTCAATCGATCTCTCTTGCTTCGCTTCCTTAGATGATTCAATCAATTGATCAGCAGAGGAATCGATTGATGGGGACTTCTTCATCTTCGGCTTTTGCAAAGCAAAGTTGATTAGGGTAACAGACATTGGAGGATAATGAAAGAAAGTAAGGGCAAAATTATCTTTGGAGCAACTGCCACAATACTCGCAGCTTTCAGCCATTTGGACTTCCTCAGACCAAATAAGCAATCCCAGTCTGAGAGGTATTAGAAGAGCCTCAACGTCAATTTAGCTCAACTAACCTTGCAAAAAATATTACGAGCTAAAGATGAGAAATAGACTAGTTCAACTGATAAAAAGCTATGTATCAAATTAGCTAATTGACCAAAAGAGGCATACATGGACCTAGACTTCTCTGCTCTTCTTTTTTTCTTTGAAGAAGCCCCAGCTGGTGGAGGAGACGATAGAGGAGAGACCATTGGTGTGGCCGAGCTTTTCTTTCTTGAGGTAGCTTCGGCAATCGATCCCACGACATAAGGAGCAGAGGAAATGGAAGGGGTGGAATGAAGGCAAAGTTTCTCGAAATGTTTGGCTAGGTCACCAAAAAGAACATAATTTTCACTTGGTCCCACCAGATTATCAAATTGTAAAGTTGTCAGAAGGAAGGAACGGAAGTCTTGGAGTAAGAACTTATCAAGTTTGCTCGGGAAATCGGATGTTAGCAGCTTGTACGTTTGGTGCATTAGTCACCTCAGACCGACTAAAGACTACATACACTAGTTAGCGGTTGGAACATCTTGCCTAATGTACGACCACCTGCAATAAGCAGGATAGTAGACTGTAGCTGAAATTTTGTGTCATCTTATATGCAGCTTCATTCCATCTATTGCTCCTTCTTTTTCCGATGCTAAAGAGTTATCTTGTTCTGGTAGCCTTTGCCTATTGTCTGTTCAATTGTAAAGACATAAAGCTACATGGCAGGTATGCGAATCTAATTTATGCTTCCGATTTGGAATCTCTGATTTATGCGGAATGACCACGTCCATCGCATTATGATCTACCTATGAAATATTATTACGCGTCCCGAGTTTCAAAAAAGGAGTGCTGATTGGGCATAATCATAGTGGGCTTGAAGCAAACTAGATAATTGCAAATTTGGCGGACTAAAAAGCCTATGTCCGAATAATCAAAATTAGTTGGCACTACTAAACACCTTTTTGAAGTCAGCTCCTTTTAGGAGAGCTGGCTGAGCTTCACGGCTATTTGGGAAAGATACTATAGACCGACGGATCTGTATAAGCGTAACTTCCTCAAGATAAAGAGTGAGCTTTTAGATAGAGCAGTCAGGTAAATTTCTTGTTCGCAATGACACTTTTTTATATATACACCTTCAGGAGATGGTTAAAGGCTCTCCACTAAGGATGAAGCTTTTTGTGTGGCTAGGGAAATCTCTCCT
>MEJB01000033.1:0-211937 GCA_001752375.1 Rhazya stricta
TTTTCTCCCAAATATAAAGGGCCTTAAGTTAACCATTTACAAACGCGTCAATGCTTAAGCAATTCTAGCATGCAATCAATTTGCAAAATGGAAACTTCAACCCCACATAATTCTAACAAAAATACATTAAAGATGGATAAGTTTTACTACCATATCAATATTATGTACAAAACAAATATGTGGCTTGAACATTTTAAGTGCCTCCAAATATGTGTTTGCATCAATATCTTGAATAGCAATTCGACTGAGAAAGACCAAGATTTGGGCATCTCCCCATCATGCTTTGATGTTGTTGTTTTTGTCGATGCCACTTCCGCACATTTCTCATTAAGTATTCTAGAAGGGAAGGTAATTTCAACATATTGCTTCAAGGGCTTAGCTGCAACAATTGACCTTGATCCCGTTTGCCCTTGAATTTGGTTCAGTGGAGAGGGGAGATCAATTTATAACACCACGGCTACCATCACTACCAGATGCAAATGGAGTAGCATTGGTTGATTCATAACTTCTCCATCCATAGAACATTGGGCTGTTCAATCTCACTGCTACGATGAAATTTATGAGACTTCTATCAGTTTGGAAGCTAATCTGGAAAGGATTGACTCCATTAATGAGAGGAAGAGGCCGAGACCAGTAATAACATCTTGTGTGTCTAAATTTCCAGGCTGAACCATGAAGGACTAGAATTGAGCCACAAGATTCGAGAATAGAAAAACATGTAGTATTCAAAATAAAAACAAATATTTTGATTCTATCAATTTACCCGGGGATCTTTCGAAAAATGATTCCAACCTTTCCGTGTGGAGTTTGAAATACAACCTAATTCACAAATTCAATACCACCAAACTTTGTTACATGAAGAACTCTATCCCCAACCTAATTCACAAATTCAAGGTCTCTACAGGGAAAAAACAGCAGAGATACTATGCAACAGAACTTTCCTGTCGTAGAAGTGTAACGAATCTCCTGCGCAATCTAAAAGCCGCTAAAAGGTTGACCAAAAGAAGTTTTTGTGAGTTCTGAGACTGCTCTTGGGAATTGAAACGTACTTGCCAAATTGAAGAGCTTAAAATCCTTGAAATGAGAATGAAAAAAATCTGGAATAGCCTGTCAGGGTTGTCTGCATGCACCTGAGGCAGAGAATGTTCCTTTTAGAAGCACTCATGACCGATGTCTAAGTCAGGTAATTTTTTTATGCAAGGATAAGGGGAGAGAAAAAGCTCTCCGAACAGGAAGCTCAAAGTTGAAAGAGAATCAGTAACTTGCCCAGTGCCCAGCATCCTCAAGGACATGCATTTCAACTCCACCTCCCTCCTCACTGGCTTGTTCTTCAGCAACGTGAATCCTCTGAAGATCTTCAAGTGCCCATCTGTGCAAACTCCTTTCTGCTTTCAAAAAATTAACAAGGATACCTCGAGGCACATCCTCCACTATTTTCCTGCAACATGAAAAGAAAAACTAGAGGTTTTATGATTCAACTAATGCAAACTGCAGAAAATTTTTAGGATCAGATTTTGATATATGTGTAATACAATAGTTACATCCTTATCGCTTTACAGTCAAGATGATGATTTCTATATCCATGTGAACGAATATTTGCCATGCCAAGATAACAAGATTGGTTAAATTGAATCCAAAATTTAAGAAGATAGTGTTACCACAAGTTTGTTTCTTCATAAGACTGGTACATTTCAGCGATTCCCTCGAGATTAAATACTCAAGTGAAGCTTGACGACGATGAAGCAGGCAGATCTCTTGATCGCAGATTAGTCACCGCCCACTGGAAAACAGATCCAGCAAAAGCTCACAAGGGAGAAAAAAGAAAACAAGAAACAGAGACGTTTGTTCTAAAAGAGTAAACAAGTACGAGGTCCTTAAAATAAAGGGAAATAGAATCTTTCAACTCATGAACAGTAAAATTTACTCGATTGCACAGTGTAATTATACTACTTTTGGCCAAAAAATAACATAGGAAGCTAGTGCATTGATGAACTGACAAAAATCAACATAATCTATAAAAGTCAAGCTACGTTGGGGCAATGAAGTTGTACCTGTGCCACATCCTTTGAGAAACCTTYCTGCACAAGAGCATCAACAACATCCCTTTTCGAAAAGACCTTTTTTGAAGAGAATATTTGAACACAAAGTATAAAAAGTTATAACTGATGAAGAAAGTAATTAGAAAGTTATAAGGGCTGAGCGGAGTCCAAACCCAGCAACTACTTGTTCAAGCTCTAATTACTGACTCAAAATACTTAAAACCAAGTGATCAATTGTGAACCATCCCATCTCATCTATGAAAGGGAAATCCGTACAAACAGTTGACTYTCTAATGATCTAATCTTGAGCTGGAACAGCACCGACTTAGTGTTAGAAGCATTAGAGAACTTTTGACAATTTGCCATCCAAAATCTTGGATACATCCATGAAAGTTTGGGCACAGAAAATCCTCATATGTATATGCTCTATTTTAGATTTATGTTAGCATTCTAATATGGTTTTACCAAAATTGGAATGGGACCTATCCTCGCTATATCGAAGATGCATATGTAAAGCTAGAGTATGACAACGAATGCAGTTGCTTCTTTTATCCGTCGTGTAGCAAAGGGGGAAACATAATAAGGAGGACACACATAAGTCATGGCTGAAGCTCTTACAGATTCAAATAAGAAACAGAAATCGATAAATGGAAAAGAAAAAAGTAAATTCAAGAATAAATGCTCACCTCATCAAGAAACATACTCAAAAAGGATATTAATTCAGCAGGATGGTCATCTCCATCTGCGCCAGCTCTAACTGTTCCAGGTGTAGCATCTAGAACCCAAACCTAAAAGATAATTTCGTATGAGCAAGAGAAAAAGAACAAAGGAAATAAGCAGTGAAAACAAAAGTCACTGAACATGTTACAATTTTAGCTTAAAAACTATCCAGCTTCTAACAAGGCCACCAACAATCCACTTTGAAGACTCCATGCTGGTCTTGCAAATAATGATAGTTTATTCTATTTATATCTATCAAGCTTAATCAATGTCACCACACTTTACAGTTAACCTACCGCAAATTATATCTAACACTAGGATTTGTATTTATTCTTATTGTGAAAAAGAGAAAACAACCAAAAATATCCATAACAAAGCTGGGTTGCTTTCTTCAAGTCAATATAATCTTCTCTTCAATCGAATATCATGTCTGGGAACATGAAAATTGTGATGATTAATTTCACTTGTCATGAGCCACTTCTTCCATTCATATTTATCTTTTACTGACCTTAGACAAGGTTGGTCGAGGTCCACTGAGAAACCCCCACAACTAAACAGTGGTTACTGGAATCCCCCTCCCCTGGACACCACAAAAGCTATAGCCCCAGGGGAAGGGTGGTCTAACATTGTAGAAACTCTTCAAACTCCAGAATTCAGTTAAACTCTTCAAACTCCAGAATTCAGTTAACTTACTGTTACAGGTCGTGCAAGTGGCTTTGCGGCTTGCTCAACCATGCTCAAGGCAACTGTATAGATAGAAAAAGGAAAGCTTAGAGCAAAAAACAGTATACAGATCAATCCTGCTTAGCCTCCAGAAAAACAGCATTGCTTCTCAAAATTTCACATGAGAAAAGTTAATTTACCTTTCCCTCCAAAGCTATGACCGACTACAACTCGGGGAGTCAGGTGTCCAAGATGCACAAAGGAACCAGAAATAATAATAATGCAAAAACGATAGAAGAGACCAAGACCATATTCATGGTATAAAGACATGAAACATTAGCAGAACATATTTGTATAATCTACAATTTTTCAGATCAAGAAAAAGACTCACCCTTAATTCAAAATGCTGGGCATGGTAATAACAAAATAAATAAATAAATAAATAAAGCAATCAAATATAAAAATAGACAGTAATGCTGGCATAAGATCACCATAACAAGTAGACAGTACATCTTTATTCCAGAATCAGGTGACTGAAAATAGCACTCAAAGATTCATATTCCATAGTCATGCTCAGAGCTTCACATACCAGCTTCAAGACATCAAGTGCAGCTGAGGCAACAGTATGAGGTCCCCTCTTATTGATGGATGCTGAATCACCATGGCACCACAGGTCAACGGAGAGAAACTGGGTCAACCAGCATACGAATTCTAATAAGCTTTTGATAAATGTCATATTTTGAATTATTTCAAATTATTTTTACTATATATATTTGGGAAGGTAAAATGAAAGTAACTCAAATAACAGGGAGAAACTTTGAAGCACTATAATATTGCTAGTCATTCTTTTGATTCTGTAATCCTAGCTCACCATAAAGTTCCTACAGATTTGCGTCTGCCAGATCATTTCACAAATTCACTTGCCAGACAAATAGACTAAGTTGGCTGCAGGGTTCATATGAGAGGAAGGAGGGAGGACACTCCACAGATTGTCAAAATGGTAATCAATTTGCCCCTATGAATATATCCTGAAGCATTTTCAGTTTCCTATTTACTTCAACCAAGAAGCAGTGTTTATTACTCCAAAGTAAATTATGTAGGGAATTGAAGTCCTCACTAACCTGCCATTTTGGAAACTCTTGTGCCAATCTCCTAGCAAAGGTTCCCGTTACAAGAGCCACGAAGTGATATTTTTTAATAGTAGAACAGCAGTGATGGGTATCCGAGGTCAATTCCATATCTTCCATACTAAAACCACATTGACAGGGAAACTATGCAAAAGTATTACAAACAGCATCATGTAAAGCAAGATATTGTCATTTCAGGTTCTTCCCAGTGCCTCCTAGCCCCCTCCATTCAGAAGAAAAAGAAAGCAATACTCAGTAAACTCCGAGACTTCATACAGTATAGATAAGTTAAAATTAAGGGATTAAAAAGTTCATCTTTGCTCCAATCATTAAGTTATAGACATGGATAATTTTTAATATGGCTCTGCCAGTGTATACACTCCTGTCTCAGCCCCGTTTTTATCATTAATGCTGTTGACCGCTGATCATGAATCGACCATTTACTTCATTAACTTAAAATATTTATAGTTCTTCAACAACTTTCTGAGCGAGATAATTTATTATTTACCAATTAATACTTCAAAGCAATATCAAAGCAAAGGAAAATCATCCATGAGATTACCAGAACGTGGATCCTCAGAGCAAAAAATAAAACCACTTAGATAAAAGGACTGAATAGGAAAAAAAGCAGTTTTGTGCTAAACATGCTAACAGAAAGATGAAATAAAAAAATTGGTCAAGAAAAAATTTGCTGAATAATGACAAGTGATAATGCCTACCCCAACTTTTCCTGCTTCCCAGAATACCATGTAGAAGAACAGCAGTTGGCGCAGGCATTGATTTATCCATAATATAACTCCGCCTAACCTGTTGCATATGAAATTATGAAATGGGAAATTCACCAATTCCTGTGATCAGCATGATTTATGGTCATTACTATTGAGAAACTTATATAGAAAAGTGAAACATACAGAAAATGACATCCTTCCATGCAGAATTTTATCTTCAGGCAGCAATGTTTCTAACAAGAGAAATAAGATAGATAGCTAATCTGACTGTAAATTTGCTTTTGTACACACATGAGTCAGCACACAAAAAGGGGATTAATCACTCATTGCTGGAATGAAATTATGGTACTTGCCTATTGCATCTCATGCGATACAGCCCCTCCTCCGGAAAAACAAAAACAAAAAAAAGTGTAAAAAGGAAACAAAAAATGCACTGCCTAAGTTTATATAAAGTCAACCATTTTTATTCAGCAAAGGTACGGAAGAGATTTTCCATAAAGCTCTTTAACCACTGACATTCAAGACAAAGATCACACGCACACGCCCGCGCGCACACTCGTACACACAACGCACACGCACACAAAGCACACGTGCACGCACATAATGCACACACCCACACACACAACGCACACACAGACTAGCACAGAAATTAGGATATTTGGAAAAATAAATTAAAATTCTCAAAAAAGAAGTAGGTTTACAAAATAAAATAAAAATAAGAAACATAGGAACTTTTTGAAATAAATAAAAAATATTTTAAGAATACTTTGATAGTTCGAAGCTCTCTCACACACACAAAAGCACAAAACACACATGCACACACGTGCACGCACACACACGCACACGCACACAACACACAACATGCACTCACAACGCACACCCACGCACCCAATGCACAAGCACGCACACACACAATGCACACCCACAAGCACGCACACACACCCCCACAAGCACGCACACGCACACGCGCACACTGGCATGCACACAACATACAAGCAGATACACACAACGCATGCACACGTACACACACAACACACACAATGCACATGCCCACGCACACAACACGCACCCACCCACATGCACGCACACACGATGCAGGCATACACGCACATACATATGCGCGTGCGCAAGCGCATGCACACCCACGTACACAGCGTGATGCACAAGCACACCCACAAGCATGCACAAGCACCCACATGCACGCACACAATGTGCACACATATACACGGACACGCACACACCAAAGATGCATGCACACACACGCACACAACGCACACCAACACGCCCATGCACAGGCAGGCACGCACACAACGCATGCACACGTACACACACACGAGGCACACATACACACAACGCACACGCACACATGCGCACACGTTCACACACATACACACAACGCGCACACACATGCACACACGCTCACAGACACACGCACACAACACACACAATGCACACATCCACGCACAAGCAGACACTTACAGAAATTAGCATGCTTGAAAAACTAAGTTAAAATTCTCGAAAAAAAGTAAGTTTACAAAAGAAAAGAAAAGTTTAGAAACATATGAACTTTTTAAAACAAATAAAAAATATTTTAAGAATATTTTGATGGTCCGAAACTCTTCTCACACACACAAAAGCACATAACACACATGCACACACGTACCCGCACACATGCATGCACCACAGATGCACACACCCACACACACAACGCCCACACACACAATGCACGCGCACACAAACACATGCACACACACGCACACACAATACACACACGCAACACAACATGTACAAGCACACACGCACAATGCACACCTACAAGCACGCATACGCACACGCTGACCCCACACATGCACACAATGCACACACCCACTCACACAACGCAACACACAACACACACAATGCACTCCTACAAGCACGCACACGTACACACACACACATATAACACACAACATGCGCGCACACACACACAATGCACACCCACAAGCACTCGCACACACGCACGCACACACACACACCCCCCCTCGCATGCACATGCACACACTAGCACGCACACAATGCACACAACCACGCACACGCACAGAGACACAGTGCACACACAGGCACGTACAGAAATTAGGATGCTTGGTAAAATAAGTTAAAATTCTTGAAAAAAAAGTAGGTTTACAAAATAAAATAAAATTTTAGAGACATATGAACCTTTTAAAACAAATGAAAAATATTTTAAGAATACTTTAATGGTCCGAAGCTCTTCTCACACACAAAAGCACATAACACACATGCACACACGTACCCGCACGCATGCGAGCACCACAGACGAACACACCCACACGCACAACGCACACACGCACAAACAAGTGCATGCACACGCGCACACACAACACGTACACACACCCACACACACAATGCACACCCACAAGCACGCACATGCACATGCACGCACACAATACACACACACATGCACACGCGGACGCGCACACACACACGCTGACCCGCATATATGCACCCACGGCATACACCGACTCACACAACGCAACACATAACATGCACATACACACACGCACAATGCACACCCACAAACACGCGCACACACACGCACACACGCTGACACGATGCACACACCCATGCATGCGCACARGCACACGCACACACAGACACGTATAGAAATTAGGATGCTTGGTAAAATAAGTTAAAATGCTCGGAAAAAAAATAGGTTTACAAAATAAAATAAAATTTTAGAAACATATTAACTTTTAAAACAAATAAAAAATATTTTAAGAAACTTTGATGGTCCGAAGCTCTTCTCACACACAAAAGCACATAACACATATGCACACATGTGCGGGCACACATGCACGCACCACAGACGCACACATCCACCCACACAATGCACACACACCCACACCCACAAGCACGCACACCCACATAGGTGGGCGCACACAACGTACACCCACACACACAATGCACACACACCTACACACACAATGCGCACACACCCACACATACAACGCGCACACACAAAATGTACACCCACAAGCACGCACACACACGCACAAGCACACGCTGACACAGACACGCACACGCACATGCACACGCTGACCCTCACAAATGCAGACACCCACTCACACAACACAACACACAACACGCACACACAATGCACGCCTACAAGCATGCACACGCACACAAAACACACAACACGCCCGTGCGCGCACACACAATGCACCGACAACCACACACTCGCACAAGCACATGCTAACACGCACACAATGAACGCACACAATGAACACACCTAAGCACACACACGCACACAGACGCACATGCAGACACGTGCAGAAATTTGGATGCTTTGTAAAATAAGTTAAAATTCTCGAAAAAAAGTGGGTTTACAAAATAAAATAAAATTTTGAAAACATATGAACTTTTCAAAACAAATAAAAAAGTATTTTAARAATACTTTGATGGTCTTAAGCTCTTCTCACACACAAAAGCACATAACACACATGCACACATGTACCTGCACACATGCACGCACCACAGATGCACACATCCACACACATAATGCACACACACAAACATGGGCATGCACCACAGACACACACACCTGCACACACAATGCGCACGCACATGCACACGCACACACAATACACATACACAACACAACACGCACATACACACATAATGCTCACCCACAAGCACGCACACACACACGCTGACCCCACATATGCACACAATGCACACACCTATTCACACAACGCAACACACAACATGCACATACACACACACAATGCACTCCCACAAGCATGCATACGTACACACATGAGGCACCAATGCACGCACACGCACACACACATACACACACACAATGCACACCCATAAGCACACACACCCACACACACACGCACACGCACACGCTGACATGCACACAATGCATACAACTATGAACATGCACACACCCATGCACATGCAGACACATACAAAAATTAGGTTGCTTGGTAATATAAGTTAAAATTCTCGAAAAAAGTAGGTTTACAAAATAAAATAAAATTTCAAAAACATATGAACCTTTTAAAACAACAAAAAATATTTTAAGAATGCTTTGATGGTCCGAAGCTCTTCTCACACACAAAAGCACATAACACACATGCACACGTACCCGCACACATGCGTGCACCACAGACGCACACACCCACACACACAACGTACACATACCCACACACAACGTGCACATGCACCAACACGTGCACGCACACGCACACACACGCAACACACAACAYGTATACACACACACAATGCACACCCACAAGCACGCACATGCACGCGCACGCACACACATAGTGCACACACACGCACACACGCTAACCATCGCACGTACACACGCTGACCCGCACGCATGCACACAATTCACACACCCACTCACACAAGGCAACACACAACACACACATACACACACCACAATGCACGCCCACGCGCACACACACGGGCAACACACACACACAATGCGCACACACACACACACGCTGACATGCAAACAATGCACACACCCACGCACACACACACACAGACACGTATAGAAATTAGAATGCTTGGTAAAATAAGTTAAAATTCTCGAAAAAAGTAGGTTTACAAAATAAAATAAAATAAAATTTTAGAAACATATTAACTTTTTAAAACAAATAAAAAATATTTTACGGATACTTTGATGGTCCAAAGCTCTTCTCACACACAAAAGCACATAACACATGCACACATGTGTCCGCACACATGCACGCACCACAGATGCGCACATGCACGCACCATAGACGTACACAGCACGAACACCCACAAGCACGCACACCCACACACGTGCACGCACACAACACACACCCACACGCACAATGCACACACATCATATGCAGACGCACATGCACACACACACACACAATGCACACCCACAAGCATGCACACGCACACAACGCGCGCACGCCCACAAGCACGCACACGCACACGCACATGCACATACACAAGCACACGCACAATCAGACTCGCACACATGCACACAATGCACACACCCACTCACACAACGCAACACACAACATGCACATACACACACACACACAAACATGCAACACACGACATGCACATACACACACACACGCATGCAACACACACGCACGTGCAGCATACAACATGCGCGCACACACACACAATGCACACGCATAAGCACGCGCACGCACGCACACACACACGTGCACGCACACAACACACACAATGCACACACACGCTGACCCGCACACAACACACACCCACACGCACAACATACAACACGTACACACACACACAATGCACACCCACAAGCATGCACATGCACGCACACACACACACGTGCACGCATACAACACACACCCACACGCGCACGCACACACGCTGACCCGCACACATGCACACAATCCACACACTAACTCACACAAGCAACACACAGCACATACATACACACACACACAATGCACGCCCACGCGCACACATGCGCAACACACAACATGCGCACACACACACAATGCACACCCACAAACACGTATGGACACACACACATGCACAAGCTGACATGCACATAATGCACACACCCGCGCACACGCACACGGACATGCACACACATAGACACGTACAGAAATTAGGATGCTTGGTAAAATAAGTTAAAATTCTCGGAAAAAAAGTAGGTTTACAAAACAAAATAAAATTTTAGAAACATATTAACTTTTTAAAACAAATAAAAAATATTTTAAGAATACTTTGATGATCCGAAGCTCTTCTCACACACAAAAGCACATAACACACATGCACACATGTGTCTGCACACATGCACGCACCACAGATGCACACATGCACGCACCATAGACGCACACGCACACCCACACACGTGCACGCACACAACGCACACCCACAGGCACAATGCACACACACAATGCGCACACACACAAACACGTCTCACGCACACGCACATGCACACACACACACACAAAATGCACACCCACAAGCATGCACATGCACACACACCCATCTGCATGCACATGCACACGTACACGCTCACACGCTGACCCACACACATGCGCACAATGCACACACCCACTCACACAACGTAACACACAACACGCAGATACACACAAACACACACAACACACACAAACACGCAACACACAACACCACATACAGAAACGCAGCACATACACGCAACACACACGCACGCGCAACACACAACATGCACACACACACACACAATGCACACCCACAAGCACGCGTGCACACGCACACACTAACACGCATGCACACACGCACGCACATGCTGACACGCACACACACCTGCGCACACGCACAAGCACACGCACACGGACACGCACACACACAGACACGTAGAAAAATTAGGATGCTTAGTAAAATAAGTTAAAATTCTCGAAAAAAAAGTAAGTTTATAAAATAAAATAAAATTTTGGAAATATATTAACTTTTTAAAATAAATAAAAAATATTTTAAGAATATTTTAATGGTCCGAAGCTCTTTTCAATTTATCTTGAGATTATGTGAACTAATGAGGAAATTTCTGCAACTCTTAACATGTGAAGCAAGGAAATAGCTGCCTTACATAGCAAACAAAGGGCAATAACTTTTTATCTCACCACAAAGGGAACAAAAATGCAAAAAATAAATAACTAAATGAATAAAGGAAAAAATATCCAACTTACAGGCAAAGCTTTAATATACTATTCCTATTTCCCCTCTTGTGTTGATAAGCCTTGTAATTTTTTTACCTGAGGATTATTTCAATCGTCAAAATTTAGATCAATATCACATTAAGTATTTATTTTCCCATGAAATTTTGTCATGGTATCTAGTAATATTAGGAGATTCTGTGGTTTCATGAGAGTACGTGTCAGAACGGATAAGTCCTGACCTACACAATGGATTATTCTATTCTAACTGTACAACTAAAAGGAACAATGATAACCTTTTGAATTTACCTTAGAGCTTAATCATATTTTCCCATAATTTTTAGGTTTTTGAAGTTCATTAACGATTTGGTTCGTCCAATCTCTTGCAAAGAAAAATAGTGATTTCAAATGGAATTCTATTCCTAAGAAGATTGCTAATTTTGCAGACTGGGCAAGAAACTTTGTCCTAGTTCATGTACTGGATCCGGAATAGAGCCTACTAGAAGGGAGCAGGTCCTAAGAGCTAAGAAGGTTTCATTTTTCTCTTGATTTTGTGTTCTATATGTGATATTCTTACATAAATGCTAATCTTTTGATTACTGAATATTCCCTAGGCTGGAGAAGATTCACTGAGAAGATCGGTTTAGTTGAGATTTGCTTTGCATGATAACCAAGCAGGGAAAGATCGGGACAAGCAAGGTGGTTTGCTTTTGACTTAGTTAAAGCACATTAAATTATTCTGAAGATAAGACTGGATAGAATGGATGTCTGTTGGCTAAAAAGTAGGGGGCGTAGAGGAAGTATAATTTGTGACGAAGTGGCAGGAAGTATTCTGACGTAGTGAAGAAAACAAAGGATAATCATAATAACCGATCGCTCTTGCAGGAAGAACTAGATGGACAACGCGCTCAAGATATCTCAGGTACAAGATGAACCATTTCCTGAGCTGCACTCCTGTGCTTCTGAACTGAGCTTAATATATATATGAAAAATATTTAGGGGATAAGCTGCGCTTATGTGGCTGATATATGTGTGAAGGCATTGCATGATTCAACGCAAGGATCAAGAGCTTTGATGTTGATAAGAGCTTTGCTTCAATGTTTTGTAATTGCTCAATTGGCGGTATGAGTTATTCTTTTGTATGCAACCATTATGYCATGAATACGTGGCTGAAGCTCGGAAACAATTATATGAGCTGGCAAGGGAGTTTCTCATTTAGATAGAAAAATGTCTCCTTTTCTAGCTTGTCTTGCAAAGGATAGAAATTCATGTCGCTTTCTCTGTTAACTGCAGGTTGCACATTTACCTGACAAGTCAAACAACTCGTTGACACCTGCACTCTCAGTTTTGGAGAGGAACACATAGTATGTACAGTGGAAATAGTACTCCAATTATTTGTTCGTAGTAGGTATACTTGGTTTTCTTTATTGGAGTTTTTTTGCAATATTAAAATTACGCCATTAATAATCATGTCAATGGCAATCTTTACTGGAAAGAGGAATATAAGGCACGTATGTTGATTGTTATTGACATAGATAAGACAGATGCAAATTCACCTTAGCATCAATTACTGGATCATAAACTCTTAAACATCACATAGATTATAGGAGAGAGAGCAAAGCATCTATTCAATCTTCAACGTCATCTTTTGTTCTAGGAAAGATACAGCTAATCAATTTCTACATAAATTCAGAGCTTTTTGATTAATACCCAGATTCAACTAATAAGATCTTCACATCACTAGTACTCACTCTTGCTTGCATGAGAAAAGGCTTTCGTATTTTGTAAATTTCATGATTTCTTCACCCAAAAAGATACACTCTTATTAAAATTCATGAAGAAGGTGATGTTGATTCGTTCAGAATGCCAACAGTATTACAGAAGATGAAGATGATAGAGAAAGAAATGATTTTCCGAATGCCATCGGTTTTGTTTTCTTTTKGCTGTTCARAATAATTATTGCAAATGAAGTTCTTGATATTAGTTAGGCAGTACTACCTAATTCTGTTCTAAGTTTACCAAGATTTTAAGATAAATATATTTTGTTTTCTCAGACAGAGATGTAATAAATTTGTGTTAACTTTTTAAATAGTTTTAAACAAAGTATGTACATATATATATAGAAATAAAAGATACTTTGAAGAAATATAAATTATTTTGGCGATTGACTTTGTCTTTGAAGATATGAGAGCATATCCGTCCACAAAAGTATCCTAGAAACTCGTAAGGGATCTCTGGCCCTCCATGCATTTCGTCCTGGATGAAGCTGGGCCAGTAATGTGAATTTTSTTGAACCTCTCACTCATGTCTAATTTTGTTGACGACCAGTGAAATTGCTGTAAGCTGTCGTCAACACATATTGACAGAGTTTCTTGAAAAAAAGATGCGGCCTTTCTCCCTCTCTTGTTAGACCTACTTCAGGAAGACACAAGGGTTATCATGATTCCTTCCTGAAACCAAAAAGAAAAAGAAAAACCTCCAAATGACCCGAAGGAGGAGCCACGTCTTTGTGCTTACCGTCGACGAACCCTACAAAAACCCATTACTACTGCTGTGAGTTTTCTTGGGGAAGAATTAAAATATGGCGTCCTTAACTAGCCAACCATCTAAGAAAGCCATTCGCAACCCAGGGAGTTCTTCTGCTTCCCAGGGCAACCGCAGTTCAAGTGGCCAAACCGTCAAGTTTGCCAGGCGAACTTCGAGCGGTCGGTACGTGAGCCTATCAAGAGAAGACCTTGATATGTCGGGAGAATTATCTGGAGATTACACAAACTACACCGTCCACATTCCACCTACGCCAGACAATCAGCCCATGGACACATCGGTGGCTACAAAAGCTGAGGAGCAGTATGTCTCCAATTCATTGTTCACTGGAGGATTCAACAGCGTAACGCGAGCCCACCTAATGGACAAGGTAATAGAGTCAGAGGTAACTCATCCTCAGATGGCAGGATCAAAGGGCTCATCATGCGGCATGCCTGCTTGTGATGGCAAGGTTATGAAGGATGAGAGAGGAAATGACATAACCCCTTGCGAGTGCAGGTAACTTACTGGTCCCCCCACCCCTCTCATCGGGTGCTGCTACACCGTTACCTCGGATGCACAGTGCGATATATAATATCATCATATTGATAATGCATCAAGGCTTTCCGCCAAATTACTTTTCTTTCAGGTTCAAGATTTGCAGGGACTGCTACATGGACGCCCTGAAGGAAACAGGTCTTTGTCCAGGATGCAAAGAGCCCTATAAAGTGGGGGACTATGACGACGACGAGCCAGATTTTTCCGGCGGAGCCTTGTCGTTGCCAGCCCCTGATGATTCTAAAGGAGATCGTCGAATGTCTATGATGAAGAGGAATCAAACTGGAGAATTCGACCACAATAAATGGCTTTTTGAGACGCAGGGAACCTATGGATATGGCAATGCCTATTGGCCGCCAGAAGACTCGTATGGAGATGGCCGCGATGATGGGAACCAGCGAGGTATGGTGGATCCTGCAGATAAACCATGGAGGCCCTTGAGTCGAGCTTTGCCAATTCCAAATGCCATCATAAGCCCTTACAGGTGTAAATGCATTATATGTACTAGAATGTCTTTGGTAGATATTAAGAAAAGAATAACCCACGGTAACTGAGTGAAATGCTATCTGAGAATTTAAACGCTTAGCTAGATACAAAATTATTCCTCCGACAATTGTAATAATAAACCACGCGATTCTTGCAGTAAATATACTAGCAAATGGATAGTAGTAGCGAATTATTCGTAAAAATGTTTGTTATATCGGATGCAGGTTGTTGATCTTTGTTCGGCTATTTGTGCTGGCATTTTTTTTGACGTGGAGAGTGAGACATCCCAACGAGGATGCGATTTGGCTATGGCTAATGTCAATTACATGTGAAATTTGGTTTGCCTTTTCATGGATCCTCGATCAGATTCCCAAGTTCCACCCCATTAACCGCTCCACTGACCTTGAAGTTCTCCGCGATAAATTTGATATGCCATCCCCATCCAATCCCACTGGCCGTTCTGACCTGCCAGGAGTCGACGTATTTGTCTCGACTGCCGACCCCGAGAAAGAGCCACCACTTACCACTGCCAACACTATATTGTCAATCCTGGCTGTGGACTATCCCGTTGAGAAGCTTGCTTGTTATATTTCGGATGATGGCGGTGCCTTGCTCACTTTTGAGGCAATGGCGGAGGCAGCAAGCTTTGCTGATTTGTGGGTCCCATTCTGTAGGAAGCATGACATCGAACCCAGAAATCCGGATTCCTACTTTGCCCTGAAAGGCGATCCAACCAAGAACAAGAAGAGGGCTGATTTTGTGAAGGACAGGAGAAGAGTTAAGAGGGAATATGATGAATTCAAGGTGAGGATAAATGGGCTGCCTGATTCCATAAGGAGAAGATCAGAAGCATTCAATGCCAGAGAGGAGATGAAGATGTTAAAGCACATGAGAGAGAGCGGAGCTGACCCTACAGAGCCTATCAAAGTACAAAAAGCTACTTGGATGGCTGATGGCAGCCACTGGCCTGGCGCTTGGTCTGTTTCTGCCAGCGACCATGCCAAAGGAGATCATGCTGGAATTCTCCAGGTACTGTATTCACTTGTTCATGAACTAACACTTAACCAATCATCAAGGGTACCATGTCTCTTCTCGAATAGCACCGAAGCATATGTTCACTTCTTTCTCAATTCTTATAGATATTGTCAACCATCCAAATTGCATTTACTCTCACATGCAGGTAATGTTGAAGCCTCCTAGTTGCGATCCATTGTTAGGAAGCTCTGATGATAAGATCCTTGATTTCTCGGATGTAGACATTCGCCTACCCATGTTTGTGTATATGTCGCGTGAGAAGCGGCCCGGCTACGATCATAACAAGAAGGCAGGAGCAATGAATACCCTGGTGCGGGCAGCAGCCATACTCTCTAATGGACCCTTCATACTCAACCTAGACTGTGATCACTATATCAATTTTTGTAAGGCTATCCGTGAAGGAATGTGCTTCATGATGGATAGAGGAGGAGAAGACATCTGTTACATTCAGTTTCCACAGAGATTTGAAGGGATCGATCCATCTGATCGTTATGCAAATCACAATACCGTATTTTTTGATGGAAATATGCGTGCGCTCGATGGCATACAGGTATATACAATCACTGTTCTTCTGAGCCAAGTGAACACTTCACTTTACCACCCTCAAAAATAATATATAAGCTAAATAACCATATATCTACACAATAATGCATGTGTCCAGGGACCAGTTTATGTGGGCACGGGTTGCATGTTCAGGAGATTTGCACTTTATGGTTTTGATCCGCCGCAGCACAATAAAAAGATAGCAGAAAAGGGTTCTGAAACGCAAGCCCTGAATAATGCCACTGATTTTGATCCTGATCTTGACGTGAATCTGTTGCCCAGACGTTTTGGAAATTCAACTATGCTGGCCGAATCTATACCTGTCGCGGAATTCCAAGGTCGCCCAATTGCTGACCATCCTGCTGTCAAGTTTGGACGACCACCAGGTGCTCTCAGGGTTCCACGAGACCCACTTGATGCTGCTACTGTGGCGGAAGCTGTGTCGGTTATATCTTGTTGGTAAGTGTATCTATATAGATGTATGTATATATATATATATATACACACACACACACACATACAGTGATGTAGTCGTAACCCAAAAGATACTCCACCGATGTTATAAGCACTGTACCAGTAATTAAGAATAATCAGAAGAAGACTGTTTCCTTGATCAGGTATGAAGACAAGACAGAGTGGGGTGACCGTGTAGGTTGGATTTATGGTTCGGTCACTGAAGATGTGGTTACAGGCTACCGCATGCATAACCGAGGATGGCGCTCCGTCTACTGCATCACCAAGCGTGACGCGTTCCGCGGATCAGCCCCAATCAACCTCACAGATAGGCTCCATCAGGTCCTTCGCTGGGCCACAGGCTCTGTCGAGATTTTCTTTTCCAGAAACAATCCGGTTATGGCTTCTCGTCGCCTAAAGTTACTCCAACGATTGGCTTACCTGAACGTTGGAATTTATCCTTTCACTTCTATGTTCCTCATTGTCTACTGCTTCCTACCTGCCCTCTCCCTCTTCTCCGGTCAATTCATCGTGCAAAGTGTGAACGTAGTTTTCTTGGTTTACTTGCTAATTATCACCATATGCTTAATCGGGCTGGCAATCTTAGAAGTGAAATGGTCTGGAGTTGCACTGGAAGACTGGTGGAGAAACGAGCAATTTTGGCTCATTTCTGGAACCAGCGCCCACCTTGCTGCGGTGGTGCAAGGACTTCTCAAGGTAATTGCAGGCATTGAGATTTCTTTCACCCTCACTTCCAAGTCCATAGGAGAAGACAACGACGACATATACGCGGAATTGTACCTGGTGAAGTGGACATCTTTGATGATTCCACCTATTGTGATTGGGATGGTAAACGTAATAGCAATTGTCACTGCGTTTTCAAGGACAGTCTACAGCGCGGTTCCTCAATGGAGTAAGTTCATTGGCGGGGCCTTCTTTAGTTTCTGGGTTCTGGCTCATTTATATCCTTTTGCTAAAGGTTTGATGGGAAGGAGAGGGAAGACACCCACAATTGTCTTTGTTTGGTCGGGACTCGTTGCCATTACACTCTCATTGCTGTGGATAGCCATTAGTCCACCCAGTGGTAATGCAGCAGCGGCTACTGCTGCTGCAGGAGGAACTACTTTTGAGTTTCCATGAAAGTAAGTATCAACACAAAGACGGAAGAAAAAATTTTGAAGTTGTTTGCTTTTATGACAGCTAAATTTGGTTTCACCGGAGATCCCAAAATACTGAAGGTACAACTAGAATGCTCATCTCTTTCTTCAGAATTTCACTCTAAGCATATTCAAGCAGATGAGGAAGAGAAGTCCAAAATGCTGCTGATTAAAGGAAAGAATCGAGACATTTGCAACTGAGAAAGGAAAATAGATGTACCCCTATAACTTTTGTGCGTCTTTAATTAGTTTGAGCCACGATATCTTAGTCGCTGCCGACTAATAACTCCTAGAGCAATTTTCTTTGTAACTATAAAACTTGTGTCAGTCTGCTAGTAATTTCATAATATTGCTACATGAAGGGTGCATTATGATTGTAAGAAAGTAAATGTCAGTTTCTGCTAATTGACCGTCCTATATTGCAACAAAAAATTATACCTAGGTAAAGAAAAGGAAAATCTTCAAGCTACAAATTATCATAAACCCATACAATGTCCCTTCATCGACGATTACCATCCATCTAATTAAGTTGCACGTGGAGCAGGGTGCAAAGACTGCAATGGATCCCAGTTGTGACAAAAAAAATTCAAATCAAATAAAGGAACTGAAAAAGCCTTATATCAAAGCAAATATAGATGACACTTGCAAATGAGACAACATGTGTCCCAATCCTCAACCTAAAAGCTCAGCTAAAAGAACATCAGTTAAACCCATTTTACCCACCAGAGTAATGCCAGAAATCAAATTTTACATACAACCAAGTAACATAAATTTAGTTCGGTATATCGTCGGCCTAGCTAGAAGGATTGGAGAGCCAAAATGGTGAAAAAGAAGAGGTGAACAGAAACGTTAAAATAAAGAAATAACAAGAGTCTTGCATGCGTGTGTCCAGATTGAAAGAGGTTGCATGAGAATAGGAAAGAAATGCTGAAAACATCCATGGCTTCTTACAAGTATTATGAAGGCACAAAAGTTGCCAAAACTCTTTCTTACATCTTTTAATTGCTTTCCTATTATCATGAATGTTAATTCATAGAAATTTATTAATTGCCTGCACCATATAGAAGATTTACTTATTAAACACTATATAGAGTAGCGACATGATCACAAATTAGTAAAGGAAATAAAGTACCAACACTAAGACCAGAATTGAAACAATCTAAACATTCTGAGAAATGTGGGTCCAATATTTGCGAGAATTGTATTTAACAAAAAAAGGGGAAAAAAAGTCTAATAAACAAGGACATGAACCACTAGGGTTTGCAAGATCAAGGGTAGAAGGTAGCAGTCCTCGAAAGGCTGCAAACCTCATTTTCTCAATGGGGTGATTGATCTGATCCCCGGACAATTGAGGCAAATGGTTCTGCTCCTATACTTAACTGCAGTTGCTTTCCCCATTCCTGCATTTGATTGCTGATGATTKTCAGTGGTGGTTGTGGCAGAGGTTGCGATGGGGGCAGCTGTGGAGGTGGCGGAACAACTTGTAACTGAGGAGCCATGCTCTTAATAGCCTCCACCCTTCTGTTAATTTCATTCAGCTTTGGTTCAATCTTTAGTCCAAGATCAATCAAGTCTTGCAGCGACAAGGTTTGCAGCCTTTCTTTGCCTGTCAATAAGGTTTGGAACAATAAAAAGGTAATCTCCTTTTGACGATTTGCCATTTGTAGCTTTTCCAACTTCTTTTTAACTTTGGCAATGCTTTGCTTAAGGTAATTCTCCTGATTAAACATGTTCCTGGTCTTCTCCATCTCAGAAACTCTACTGAAAAGTGCAAGCACACGTTGAACTCCCAAGGTGCTTGGCCACACCTGGGGTTCAGGATCGTACTTGCTAAAAATAATAGCACAGGCATAAACACCACAAAGGGTGCTAAGTTCACTCACCTTCTTCAGAAGACTCTTCTTCCTTTTATTATACGATGATTTTCTTGCCGATTTGTTCATGACAAAGGCAAGTTTCACCTCCTTTCTACACATTGCTAACCAAAGATCGATTCAGAAGAGCTGTATGGAATAAGTTTGCAGAAAAACTTATGTGGTACAAGTTCCAAATGTTCATAGCTATATATATAGGGTTTGGAGRTGCAAATATCAATGGTAAAGATTTTGCTTGTGTATCTATGTGGCTTGATGATTTYGGAAAGAAATTAGTTTGAGCTTATCTACTTTGATTGGTCTGGGTAATTGGCCTAAGAATTACCTTATATAATGGAAATGATTTTGTTCATGCATTTATGTGTAGGTCAATTGCCTGATGATTTCGGAAAGAATTTAGTTGGAGTTTATCTAGTTTGACTGGTTTCGTTGCATACTTCGTATCTCTGAATTTTAATGTCTTTGGATTTTATAGTATATTTTCTTGATATATTTTCCTACTATATCAATTAAAACGTGACATGTATAGATCTTAACTCTTAAGATTGAGAAGAATGGATTCAGTATAAATGGACGATACCTTTGATTGGTGAATAAAAGTATACGACCATGAATCTATTAGGAAAATGTATTAGAAGATTCTTAACCCTTTTTAATATCATTGATTTGTTTTTATCCATAAATATTTTGGTAATTGTTATAAGGATATAATTTGAAAGATACTTATTGCCATAATTTAAAATTTACCGTATAATATATAATTAGGAGAAATTTGCAATCACAAATGAAATACTTATCTAGATAGTAACTTATATTTATTTGATATTTCAAAAGATCTTTTTATCGTTTCGTGATCGAAACTAAAATTATCATCAAATTCACAAAAATTACCACTTTTATTGTTTTTTTTTTTTTAATGAAGCTTACCACTTCTACCAAATTAGTTACCATCAAATCTTTGAAAGCTACAAATCGCGGTTCATACCCGTTAGTCCCCAACACATATGTGTTCCTATATTAGAATTAAATGAAAAATAATCAAAACTTGTAAAAATATGGTTTTTGGCATAAATTCCTACCTATTTGTTTATGAGATCTATGAAGAATATATTGGATATAAATTCCTTTTTCTCAATTGTTTAAAAGTACATTTTTAAGCTAAAAGTTATTTTAACATGTCCTTAGGTTATGACCTTAAGGATTACAATGCAAGAAAAAATGATTCATAGTGTTCAAAGAATAGGTTATAATCATTCTTGGATTGGGAAAAATCAAGAATAAGCAATGATTGTATAAGCTTCCCAGTCCCACTGTCCGGCTGAGGCATATTCGGAGAAGGACATATAGACTTCTTTTTGTGAGATAGCCATGAAAGAAAGCATTCTTCACATCTAGTTGATGTAACAACCGATTGTTTGCAATTGCYAAGGCAATAAAACAAAACTCTGATGGTAGTGATCTTTGCCGGAGGAAATTAGTGTCCCCATGTAGTAACTGGATATATCCCTTTGCTACCGGTCGAGCCTTATAAAATGCTCACTGGACCCATCTTCCCCATGTTTGATCTTATATTTCCGTTTGCAGCCAACTGGATTTTTATAGGAAGAAGAGGAACTAACGACCATACCAAGTCTTGTTGGCCTCAAGAGCTAATCTCTACATTCATAGCTTCTTGCCATTCCTAAAACTTAACTGTTTGATAAAAATGTTTAGGCTCCATTTCTTTGAAAGACATTCATAGCAAAGGGAGTTAAATGATCATAACCATGTACTTGATGCAAAACTATGGGTGGGAAGTAGAAACACTATTTCATTTATAATCTTGAGGTTAGGCAGGTGGTTAGCGAAGAGGACAAGAAGAAGATAGAAAAAAAGAAGAGAATCCGAAACAGGTACTAAGGAGGAGTAACGGGAACTAGAAGACAAGTGGAAAAGGTGGAAGAAGAAGATTGCAATGGAAGAATATGTTCACGAAATATAACATTTCTGGGCGTAAAGAGATCTTTTGAAGTGGAACAATGGCCTAGAAAGACGCGTTTTTCTTGGTCGAGGATTAAATTTATGCCTAATTTGTGTCAAAGTACAAGGAAAAGCCAAGCAGCCAAATACTTTGAGATCATTATAAGTAATTGTTTGTGTAGTAGAAACCAGGAGTATCATTCTTTAATAAAGTAGATGGATTAATGTTTATGAGAAAAGTAGCACGAAGTATAAAGTAATTCCAGTAAGAAACAGGCAAATTCGATTGAAGTTTAAAGCTTCCAGCCACATTAAGAACGTGTTAACCACCTGCCTAACCCCAAGATTAATCTGTAGAAGAACTATTCCATACAGAGTGCTGTGCATTTGCTTTAGTTGAACTCCCATATATGACTGCTTGAAAACTATCAAAGCGTGCATAGATGAAACTCAAAAACCAAGCAGAAAAGGTCACTGCTTTTATACTCCCAAACGTTCACGTTTTGCCATTTTCTTGAAATCTTAAATCTATACCCCCAACTTTTAGGTACCAATGTTTGATAATAATAACATTGGGCAAGTGTTGATTGGTGACCTAGAAAAAGTAATCCTTTATTTTTCTTTGTTCATATCTCACATAAGAAACATGATAACAAAAATAGAAGCTATATATTGAGTAGGTATGGTGCGGTCCCTATGCTTCTTATGTGTCTTCCACTATCTTTAGTAAAGTGAAACACACTATAAAGAACTACTCGAGGAGAGCAAAAGAAATCAGCCATTGAGAGGAAATGGAAACAAGTTCCGGAAAGCTTTTCTCACCTCTCCGTTCTCTCCTCCTTTCGCTCCTCTTTTTGACTCAGATGACTGCAGTTTCCGGCCTCCGCAATCCTAACCCGTGCAATGGTTCTATAGCCGAATGCAACGAAGACCAGGAAATTCTGATGGATTCGGAAGTAAGTAGAAGGTTTCTTGAACAGAAAAGGTATATATCTGCAGGAGCTTTGAAGAGGGATCAGCCGGTCTGCAATGGTGGAAATGGCCAACCTTACTCGAGAAGCGAAAGATGTCTCCCTCCTCAGTCGAACCCATACAATAGAGGCTGTTCTACATACTACCGTTGCAGACATGATGCTTGACAAACTATGTTCTGAAATTTTCTTGATCACTAAGATACTCTTGGATGATAGACGTGGTTAAGTTTTTCCAGTAATCGTATAATGCAAGTCTGTTGTCCACCAAGTGATTTAGAGTAACAAGTGTGACTTGTTTTCTTTTAGTTTTTGTCTTTTCATGTCATTTCATACCAATTCTGCTGTTTTTCTCTCTTTCCTTTTCCATTCTTTTCCAGGCAAGCAATTGAAAACTGATATTTTGCCAAATTTTTATAAATATTTGAATTGCCCTCATAAATATGATCACTTCACTAGCCATGCAAAATGATGAAAGCAAACTAAAGCAAACGCTAAGCAGCAAACTTGTCGGCTCTAAGGTGAAGCATTTATTCATTTTGCAAGTTTAAGAAAAGAGCGTACTAGAAACCAAGCTAGTCTTGCATATGATTTGCAGAAGAAGAAAGTCAAAAAAGTAAAAATTTATACAAACTATTAAGACATATTCAACAAATCTTATTACTCCTAGTAATAATCCTGAAAAAGAAACTTCAACGAAAAATTAGCCAGAAAGAAAAACACAATTTTCTAATATTGCTTCATAACACAACATTGCTACTAGACTATAACAAGATTTAAGCTACCAGTGTATATGTTACCATCAATTCACTTGTAATGAAGCTTCCACACTTCTCGAACATTAGAGGAACCATCTGCAACCTCTACAATTGGTGTAGCAGCCAAAGTACCTGAGACAAAAGGTTAAGGTTAATAGTTAGACTACAGGATTGGGTTCTGAAGGTAGATATGACTCATTTTATTCCATAGGTTGATACAAGGAAGACTACAAAATTGATTGGACGTGTGACTTCAAGCATCAACATTGAGGATTTGACTTCTTAGCCAAAAAAAATGAAAGCAAGGAACTTTTGGGAGTTGCCCAAGGGCAAGGAAGGAGGACGATTGTCACACCAGTTCAACAGTTCAGGAGTTACCATCTTTTTCCACTATGGATAGAAACCTCCTTGATCCTCCTCCAACTCCAAAATAATGCTTCTTTGCCGCCATGTATACTACTCCATGAGGACTACTCAATCCCTGTCCCAAATGAAGGAAGATGTTAAGACATTGAAGAACAGAAGTTCAAGAGATTGAAAAACTGAGACCCACAACAAAACCAAAAGTACCTTCGTTATAAGTTTGTAAAGAACGGGAAGAGATGAGATTGAGTAAACTGTCTCTGCCATGAGAATAATATCGTAACCTTCAGGGTGACCTGGCTCTTGGTCATTGTTATTTCCACATTCATCTCTGCGTACATGAGGGAGAATGTGATGCATGTCATTCCAGTCACCCGCAAAGAAACGAGTTTCTACCTGAGTTTTSTGTCCTRTTGCATCTGTACTTGAAGACTCGGACCTTTTTCGGATATTAGCATTGACATTTGGTATGGTAAGACATTGCAGGACCTCTGAGTTAAAATCCTGGAAATGTACAATACTAGCTCCCTAAAGCAGCAAAGATAAATAAATGCAGTGAGATTCTGGATTCAACAAATGGAGCATCTTAAAGAAAATATATAAAATCATAAAAAACACAAATTTACCATCAGGCAAGCAGAGATTCCAGGAAGCCCATGACCACATCCAAGCTGAAAAGCAACAGAGAGGCTCAGCAAGATAAATTGAGAAAGATATTTCAAAAAACAGAAGATTTCACTGAAATTAGTCAAGAGTCAAATACAAATTACATGATGAACGCACAGAAAGATGAGGAATATGACAAATGTTCTTATGCATAGCATATGGTGATTTTTGTTTGTTTACTTTTTAATAGGAAAAATATCATTCCAAAATGGACCCAGGGGTGCTCCTCATTTGCAAGTACACAGCATCCATAGTATATATTCAAACAAGTCAACCAAGAAGTGACAATTAGGAAGAGTTTTTCCCAATCCACGAAAAATTTACCGACAAGAATCAATCTTCTAGTTGATACTGGCTGGTAGAGAATAAATTATAGCTGTGCCTTCCACCACTATTGCCTATTTAGGGGCTTTTCTTCTTTAGTTTAAGTACTCAAAAGCCAAGTCCTTAGGTCCAAAATGGGGAAATAGGCTTGGTCTCTACCATAACAATCCTCACTATCAATTTTCAAGATTTTAGAGTTAGAGTTCACAAGACCTCTTTGGCTTTCAGATCTTCACAGGAATAAAAAAATCTCTTAGTACCAAAGAATTGCAATAAAGAAGGAATAGGAGAACCACTCAATAGCCCCTCCTACCTCCGTCTCGGGACAGCCCATATTCCTAAGAAACTCATGCTTTCAATCAAGGTTGCAAATGAATTGAACAGCAACAAGTAGGCATCAATAATCAGATCTATACCTTCAAAACTTGTGTCAGACAGTTATGGGCCAAAATCAATGACAATAGGGATATTCCTCCAAGCCCAAGTATCAAAAAGTTCTTTCAAATCTCAAAACTAATTCTTTCAGACGTTTAGACAGCCTATAACTGAGAAAGCATCAATTATACTCGACTAACTCAGAATCCACGAAATACCATAAACGAACAAGCAAGCTTGGTTGAATCCTTAATGCTTTGAAATCCACAAGGAGCAAAAACCCAGATCATAAGCCTATAGATTAACCAGTGAATGTTGGCATTAACACATCTAGCTTTAATATGTGTAGAAAGTATGTCAAATGATTCTATCTCAATGTTAAAATGAAAAACAACTGCTAAAATTTTTGCTGATTAACAGAATGAAAGAGCTGCATTTATCATGCCTAAACAAACTTGTAAAGCATATCTCTGAATTTCTACCATCTTTCGTAGCACTTTATTCTGTTAATAAATGTCTACAAATAGCATTATAGAACTAAGAATCCAATCTCAAGACATTCTTGGCTAACTTAAATCTCCTCTTCATTATGCTTCTCTATTTCTTCTAGCATTTAACTAATGGAGGGGGGAAAAGCAAAAAAAAAAAAAAAAAGATAGAGATTTCCAAAAGAGTCCATGTACTTGAGCAGTAATGCATGTCCCAGGAAAGAAGCAACGAGCTTCTAAGCAACAGAGGCTAAGAGGTCATTAGTAAATAAGTCAGCCTATTATTTAAGATACTTGTCATGAATGTCCTGGGGCATAATTCCCTTCCACTTCAAATAAAAAAAGTTGAAAAAGAAAAAAAAAAACATTCCTTTAACATTTAGTTTGCAAGGAGAAAACTTAAGATGGACAAACCTCCCCAAAGCAAACCGAATTCCAGTACTCGTAAAATCAGAGATTTTCAAAAGTTACAAAGCTACAGATTGATGGTACTGTACAATAACTACACATGCACTAGATGGATCAAGATTTTAGAGGAACTTATATTGTCCGGTTTCAGTGTCACCAACCAGTAGGAACTTTCCCTAGCTTAACTCATTGCAAATGACCCAAGGCAACAGATGAATGAACAAATAAGAGCAAAAGGATATTTATCTTGACAAGCTAAGCTTGTGATGAGGTTAATAATAACTAAGATCATGAGAATGTATCAGTTTGGCCAGTCCAAACACATAGGAAATACTGCTGTGCAACAGATTATGTATGCACATCTTATTAGAAAAAATAATGAGAATAAGATATACTTTCCTAGGACCAAAACATAGTAGGTGAAGAAACACTAAAACGAGGTGGCAAGAACCAAAAAGGAATAAAAATGGAAAGGAAGAATAGCACCTACTGACACCGAAAGGAAACTATAGACCAATTGAATATATTAATGAAAATGGAAAGGAGGAACTTTACTGTGTGATCAAACATGAAACACAAATATGTGAGAGAAGTACAAAACCAATAATAAAAAGTACAATAATCAAGAAGAGTTAACAGGAGAAAAGTGCACAGCCGAAGATATAAAATCACCTCAGTAATTAAGGCCCACCTCTAAAACCCGCTTTCCAGTAAGTGATAATTTTCCATCTTGCATCTCAGTGCGAAGAGCATTTACTAAATCCAACGAACCTTCCCATAACTTCAATCCTCCTAAAGCAGAAAATTAGTAACGTGTCAGCAATCAGATTCCATCAACAGCAAAATGTGTAATACATGCTTTTATGGGTGTTAAGCAATTACAAGTGTGCATTATTTGCACATATGACTTTAGCCCTATGTATTGTAGAAATGCAATGCAATTAAGGAAGTTGAATACAAACCAAAAGTACTGCATACCTTCATATTTTCCAGGAACTAAATCCAAATTAGACAATGAGAAAACCTCCTGAGTGCTCACTCTTCCCTAAAAAACACATTAATTTAAAGCCAAGCACATTACACTATACTGAAAAAATAACTAACCAGTACTATATCTCATGTGTCCCATATATATGATGCTCAAAATCGGTATGTTTTACTCAAGAAGATGCAAAAGATACAACACATTAGCTCTCAAGATTTCCCATTTTCATTCACGAGTCTTCTTAACACTCGAATTTTCATTCAAGAGAAAAAAATTAAAAATGAAAAATAAAAAAATTAGAGTTGTCAGTATCTGTAGTACCTTGAGCAGTGAAAGCCCATCCAGATTCACAGTCTCCACAGTAAACTTTACATTTGATGATACCTAGAGAAAATTTGGAACCAACCCACTTACTAAACTGTTGTAATAAATGTCTTTCCGCTGCTTGCGAAAATTAAAGGCGTACATAAATGGCACCTCTGATGGAAGGACTTCAAGACAAGAAGGAGGTGGTGGTAAAGGCTTTTCGGGAGATTCAGAAAAGCTTAAACCTTGCCCGGTTTGAGGGCTTTCATCAAAGAGGCGAAAAGTTTCCAATGTTGAAGAATTTGATGGCTTCGGCTCCATTGCTGACTGCCGTTTGGAGCTTCAGAGAATAAGCAACGAGAAGAAGCAAAGGTCCTATTGGGCCTAAAGAAGGTCTATTCTTCTTTGAAAAAGTCCAATCCAGATTCTAAAGTATCAAAATACTCCTTCCGTACGTCACATAGTTTTTTTATTTTTAATATATTATATTTTTAAGCAAAGTTAAATATATTTTTATTTAATTTCTAAATCAATATCATATTAATTTTTTTATGTTATTAATTAAGATGTTATCTTAATAATAATTTTAGATTAATTTATTATCTTATAAATATGCATGCTTTATGATAAATTTTATAAAAATGAAAGAAACATATTTTTAATTTAAAAATATATTTTCATCTTATTTTTTAAAAATTAAAAGTTGAGTCGTACTTATGTTGTTTTATTATTTATTTTTCTTATTTTTGAAGTACTTGAGAATATGTTTGATTCATTTATAATCCCTCTATTTTTAGACAAATTTGAACTTCTTGATTACCTTTCAAGCTAAATTTAACTTAAACTTACAATCTCAAATTAAGTCATGCGTAAACTAAAAACTCAAATAAGAAATTATTAAGCTCATTCGGCCTCATCTCACATAAACATATATAAGATATTGTTTCAATAAATAAAAACACTTTTATTGAATTAAAGGTATATCTCATTTTTTACTCTCCTCCCTCCTCTTTCTAAAAAATATTATTTCCTCATTTCTCATACTAAAATAATATTTTTTTGAAGTCTATATTTTTTAATTCGGATAATTTTTTTCCATTTCATATAAGTCTTTTCTTTCTTTTTAGAGTTAGAGATTAAAAAATAAGCCAAAAAGACTAAAATCCGTTACCTATTCATGCATTCCATTTATATTATCTCCATGGTCTCTTGAATGATTTTGTTATTAATAATTATGAAAAAAATATATGCACCGAAGGTCTCTTGAATGATTTTATTAGTAATAATTATGAAAGAATATGTATATTAATAGAGTAATAATATTATTGTGATAGTCATGACTTATAATTAAGCAAGTATAAATTATCAAATTTTYAAATTGAGAAATTTAATTTAACTTTTATACTTTAATTTTTGGATTACCACGACAGGACTTCCATCTGATCGAACTCCAACAATTTTTCTATCAAAGTTCGAATTGCTATCAACAACATAATACCACACTAAGTAAACATAGACTAGAGGACATTGCAAGTTTCATCTGGAACGCAGAGCACCAATCCGCCAAAGTCCACAGGCAGAGAGAGAGAGAGAGAGAGAGAGAGAGAGAGATTCATAGTCAGATCCAGCCGCCACTTCCAGCTTTTTCTTGCTATCAGGTACCCTTTTGGCTACCCTCGTCAGCAAAGCGAATTTTGTAGTTGATAATGGTCGAAAAAGTTCTTAAATATGAGCAGAATATATAGACCAAAAGGTGATTTTCTTTCTGCAGCATTTGTCTTTGTTCTGTATTATAATGCCCTGGAGCTTGAGAGAAAGATTTATGCAGCTTTACATAATTTAATTCTTCGTTTACTTGGCATATGCAATCATTTTTAATTGATTGGTTCCTTGCTGTTCTCTGGGTTTTTCCTGATATTCAATTTGTTATTATTGTCTTTCTCTCAAGTGAAAAGTGAGGATATATGAAGCCGAGAGTTAGGAAAGTGTGGGCGACAAGGGTTTTTTCTTTTGTTCAATACTGAGGAAACAATGGGTTGGCTATAAATTTCGATTTGCAGTAATGGATTCATCACTTATGCAGTAATGTGATTGGCCTCTAAACTAAACTTGTTCCGTCTTGAAATTTTATACCTTAAAAAAAGAAATAGAGTTAGAATGGTAAGGTTCACAAGCATTATAAATTTTACATATAAGTTTTATGATTCATTGGACTCAATAACAGCATATAAGTTTTATGATTCATTGGACTCAATAACAACAAGCTTGATACTTTAAGTGGTGTATGTTCTCCAAGTGAAATTTCAGAATACCCCAACGTATCTTCTATTTGATCATCTTCAAAAGCTTCTTCCCTCCTTCAATGCCGCAACAATAAATTACAGCTGCATTTGCAGATTGAAAAACCAATCTTCTCATCACTGTGATGCATCAGTTTTGGATATGGTCAAGTTTCTTTATTTACAGAGTCCTACTACTCATTTGGAAAAATGACCTTGCTTGGTCGCTTCTGTTTTCAGTCAGAGAATAGTTTAGGAAAGCGCTTGGAAACACACAAGACTTGGAATTCAGGATTGAAAGATTCTACTTCTTTGCTTTCAAAGTAGATGAAGCATCTTCTAACAAATAATGCCCCTTTTGTTACCTTTGTGTGTGTTTCCGTTTTCTTTTTCACTCCAGGAAATGGATCGTGAAGAAGAGATTGTAATTAATATTTCAGAATCAACATCTGCATCAGCACAATTCTTTGAAAGCTTAGTATCCTCTATCAATGCCAAGATCAACTCACTTCCACCCAATCATTCCAAATCCTATGGAGTTTGCATTTTTGAAGTTTCTGAGAAACATCGCCAAGTGAATGAAGATGCCTATACACCTCGACTAGTCTCAATTGGGCCTCTTCACCATGGAAAACCTCACCTCCAAGGCATGGAAGTTTATAAACTGAGATACCTGCAGCATTTTATGGCAAGATTTGGAGTTAGCTTGAATATCCTGCTTAAGGTTGCTGTGGAAGCAGACAGATATGTTCGCAGGTGCTATCACGATACAATCGACTTGAGCTCTCGAGCTTTCTTAGAAATGATTCTGCTGGATACAGTATTCATTATTGAGCTCCTTTTTAGAAATCACTTTCACCAAATGAGAGGGACTAATGATGCACTATTTGACAATCGCTGGATGAAGCAGGATTTGTTGCATGATATTTTACTGCTAGAAAATCAAATTCCTCTTCGTTTCACAAGTAAGATCTTCAGCTTCATTGATGGATCATTCTCGGGCCAGCTATCCTGTATGATCTTGCTCGTCACTATTTCCAGGATGTTGGAAATACAGGGAAACTTCCCTTGCCTGAATACTGTGAATACGCGAATCATCTGGTTGAATTTCTGCTATTTCTTCATCAACCCCCAGAACATGATGGACAGTTGAAAACAGGTTGGAATTTCGAATGCATGAATTGTGCAACAAAGCTACAAGCTGCTGGAGTCAAGTTTTTTAGAGGAAGAGAAGACAGTTTACGTCACATATCCTTCAGCAAAGGAGAGCTTTCAATTCCGCAGTTGACAGGAAATGAATCAACGGAAACATTTTTCTTGAATCTAATGGCGTTAGAACTTTGCAGTTACAAAAACGAGCAACACATATCCAGTTACGTAATCCTGTTGGGCAGCTTAATCAATACATCCAAAGATGTAGAGCTTCTTGTTGAACGTGGCATCATCAATAACCTGCTTGGTAACAGCGAGCGAGTTGCAGTTTTGTTTAGCAATCTTCAAAAAGGGGTTGCCATGGAAATAAGGTGTTTTTCTTTTGCAAAGCTCTGCATCGAATTAAATCATTACAGCAGAAACTATTTGCATGGATGGAAATCTAGATGGTTTAGGTGGAGATTGATACTGAAACGAGATTATTTTGGCAATCCGTGGTCTGTCATATCTGTCATTGCTGCAGTTATGCTGCTTTTTCTTACTGTCATACAGACTATATGCTCTGTGATCTCTATATAAACTCAGAGCTCAAAAACAACATTGTAAATACTTTTTTTTTCTTCCTTTTTCATCTTGAAGTATATGGAAATAAATGTAAGACTTGTTCTGCTAAATTTAAACGTAAGCTAACTTTTAAACTTAGCATAATAGTTCCGTAGGGCTATTTGCCAGAGATACCAAGATCATATCTACATAAGATAGYTGAATAAGGTAAAKTTACTTATTTCTATTTTTTCCATGCTCAAAGATCATAACTAATAACATTACCATTCCTAAAGGGATTCATAATTCATTTGTTAGTCGAGGTATTCTTGTCTTTGTGATTATTTAAGTAATTAAAAATAATCTTTTTTGTAAAAAAAATTGACCGAGAACTAAATTGTAAAATACTACGGCTATTTCTCCTTAACTTAATTTAAGAATGATTAATTTTCAACATATATATTGAAGAGCCTGAAATAATAACTAAAATTAAAAAAATAGCTCACCGAAGGTCCACACATTAGATCCATATATCCAATTGACGACCCGTATACTGACTGCCTGGTCTTGCGAATATGCCAAAACTCTCGACCCCCATTTCGGAGACGAATCAAAGTCCCCCCCGCGAACCCCCCTTCTCTCTTTCAAACAGTGCATACACGATCATCTCCTAAAAGTAAGAAATGGACGGAGGTCCTGCGGCAGCCGCCATAGCTGGAGGAGGAGGAGGTCCRGCGCCGTTCTTGTTGAAGACTTATGATATGGTGGATGATTCGGCAACAGATGACATCGTGTCATGGAGCCCGAATAGGAAGAGCTTTATCGTGTGGAATCCACCTGAGTTCGCTCGTCTTCTCCTTCCTACATATTTTAAGCACAACAACTTCTCCAGCTTCATCCGGCAGCTCAACACCTATGTAAGAACCAATTTAGCTGTTTAATTTTTTTGCGTCTATTGGGTGAAGGGGTTTACTTTATGAATCAAGCACAAATTAATTGTTGTTTTTTCTTTTGATTTTTGCTTTATATGAGATTTGTTCTGTTGGATTGAAAAGGTTTCTGAGTCAAAAGTTAAAACTTTAGGGAATTGTACTTTAGGATGTAATGGTGATGACATATTGGGGAACTAGAGCCGATCAAGGGAAATTAATGTCTAGAAGAAACGTCAGATTTTTGGGCTTTCTGGTATTGTTAGATCATGGGAATGCCTATCCTTTCGTTTGGTTGAGAAATATTTTTTGTTTTCTTTACAAGTAGAAATGGTTCTTGATTCTCTAACAGCATGTTTCCAACCCATAATGAGTTGAAACTATGAATCATTTTCTAGTGTTTCGTTGAACTAAATTTAATATCAAGATAGAATGATATTTTACTGAATATGACTGAAATGCCCTGTGATATTACTTGGATATAGCTAATACCAGAGTTCTTTTTCCAATTTAGGTGACAAAATCATTTCAATAGTCTTTTATATATAATCAATTACACATATCATCAAATAAAAATGTGTTCATGTCAGCCGATTAGGCATTATTTTTCATTACATAAGCAGTGTTAAGCTAAAATACTAAACATATTTAAAGCAAAATTTATAACAATAACTTGCTTTAACAAAATAATCACTTTGTATCATGGCATCAGATACAAATAAATAATGTCAGCAATAAACCTACAAAAATATGCATCATCCATTTAAAGCAGTGCGCTCAAAGGCAAGGGTAAAACAGAATTTGAACATTTCATTTGTTTCCAACTTCTTCTAGAAAGGGCTTTTGTCAAGCTTTTGAGTGGAGATTCTTTTCCATTCTTTCCAGCGTACCAAACTTGTTGTAATTTGCAATTTCAGAAAACAATAAGGTTGAACATGGCGTGCATCTAATTTAAAACATACTCGGCACATTACAGAGTTCCTAGCAGAAAGGAGGATCCGTATCCATAATTGCTTTTCCTCATAATAAACAGTTTTACTTGTGAAGAAAATTAAATATTTAATACCACATTAGGCACCTTAATTGTGGTCTGTTGATGATTCTTATCTAATCTTTCTTATTATTTTCTGTACTCAAATGTCTCAAGAGGTATACCTTTTGACGTTATTAGTATCATCACTTTCATTCTATTTCATTCTTCATCCAAAAACCAACACTATTACTAACTCAAAATGCGKATTGTCACCAAATGYCTAATCTAGAAGGAAGCCCCACTATRAGCAAAGATTATGTATATGTACAGAGTTCCATGGTCGCATGACGACTTTATTGACTAAGAAATAAAAGTGCCCTCAAAGGCCTGAATGCTGGACATGTGGCTCCGATAACTAAGGTGAAATAGAAGTCCTCTGGAAAAGCCTGCCTCCTAGACATGTGGCTCCAAGACAATAGGTACAACTAAGATTGATAGAGCTTTTTATACTTATATTCTGCAGACTTTTTGCTTTTGGCCCATAAAAAGAATTACAAGAAATTTGTAATTCGAAACCRTCTACCATGTGCGCRCACATGTGTGTGTAATTAAACATTCATTCTTGGAATTGGTTTTGATCCAAATCAAGTGATAGAGATATTGAGCATGCCAAGATGACATCTGTGTAGAAATTATGCACAGCAATTTAAGAGAAGGTAGTTTCTGGATTATCAACACCGGCATTAGGCTTTATAGAGGAAGTTTGAAATAGATAAGAGTCTTGAAAACAAGAAAAAAGGTAGAATCAGTAGTTGTAGATTTAGTGAGAGAATTGAAATCTGAACTCGTCAAATTGTATTCATACTAGATATTGCATATTTTACTTTCCTCATACTTGATGTTTTTCCAAATGGGCCCAAGAGCAAATACATACTACATATAGCTCCTAGCTCTCCTTTGATATAATTTTTTGGCCATACGCATCGGGAAAATACAAATAGATCATTATGTGTTTTAGTAGTTTGCTTGATAATGGCTAAAGATATTCTCCTCTGCTGGAGTAATTCATAGTGTAGTCATCTTGCCACCATTTATTTTGGAACCGGAAAACTTGTTCATCATAGATATCCATAACGCAAAGTGATTATTGAATGGGTGAATGGAAATGGTGTATGTACTCAGTGGGTTGACAAAGAGTTTATTCCTACACAGACTAGATTCAGAATACATTTTGGTGAACTCCAGTTGTAGGAATATGTAATAATTGGCTTTTGGTGCTCCTTTTGTTGATGTTACTTTTCTTTCTGTTGCCTCTTCAATTGATGTTGGATGTTTGCTTACTGATCAGTTAATATGCATCTTACTAGTTATTATCAAGTTCTTTCTTGATCACTTTTGCTAATAAGTAAATTTCTCTGACTGGGTGGTGGAATTTAGGGCAAATGGAATTTCTCAGTATGCTGATAAAGAGTTTATTTTCTAGACATTCTTCTCTTTGAACTCCAGTTGTATGGATATGTAGTAATTGACTTTTGGAGTTAAAGTTACTTATCTCTCTACTGCCTTATCTGTTGGCTGTTTATAATTTTTTTCATTGATCAGTGTCCATTTGCCTCCATTTCTGGTATATTCGTGGTCGGTTGGGCAAAATCTCAATGGAGATGCACATATGCTGACTATATAGCTGAAGCTTGTATCATGTTGGTTTCCTTAGTCAATTTTTGCAAATAACTTGCATAGTTTTGATCTTTTAAAAGTTGTTCTCTTGAATCTTTTTCTCTCTCCTAGAGATTGAAATGCATCTTTAGTTGATAGGAGGAGTTTGAAAAGGAATCTTTGTCAATTATTTTTTCCTACGTCTGCTAGGTGGATCAGTATAATACATAGTTTCTATAAAGCTTAGCTGTTTTGTTTTCTAAAATTCTCATCTACTTAATACCCTTGCAGCACTCAAAATGACACTTCATTTTTCAAAAAATTGTACCCATTAGACACTTGAACTATATATAACATTCTCGTACTGAGATATGGTAATCTTCTTGCATAAGTTTATTGATCAGAATGAGTGAATTTTATTTTAGGGATTTCGGAAGATTGATCCTGAAAGATGGGAATTTGCTAATGAAGACTTTGTGAAAGATCAAAAGCATCTTCTTAAGAATATTCACCGTAGAAAACCCATTCATAGTCACAGTAATCCACAAGGCGCAGCAATTGATGCAGAACGAGCAACCTTTGAGGAAGAAATAGATAAACTCTCACGTGAGAAGACTGTTCTTGAGGGCAATGTCATGAGGTTCAAACAGCAGCAGTCTACTGCAAAACTTCAGTTAGAAGATCTAACTCAGAGGTTAAGTGGTATGGAGCAGAGGCAGGAGAATTTACTGAGCTTCCTGGATAAAGCAGTTCAAAACCCTAGTTTTGTTGAACGTCTTGCTCAGAAGCTTGAGTCTATGGATGTTTCAGCATACAATAAGAAACGAAGGTTGCCTCAGGTTGATCATCCCCAATCTGTTCAAGAAAATATACTGGTGGACCACCATAGCAGCAGCTCTAAACCTGAGTTTGGAAACATCTTTCATCAAGATTTCTACAACAAGCTCAGGCTAGAGTTGTCACCAGCTGTTTCAGATATTAACTTGCTTTCACATAGCACACAAAGTTCAAATGAAGAAGGGGAAAGTCCACAGAGGAGGATATCTGAGGGATGGCCAAAAGACATGCACAAATCTGGGGGGGCTCTCTTTGCACCTGAAGCTTTAGAGCTATCAGATACTGGAACATCGTTTAGTTTGAAGATGGACTCATCAGTGCCATATAAGATGGCATGCACTGAAAGCCCAAACTTGCACTCGTTACAAAAATGTTTGGCATCAAATGAAGAAAGTGATGGTATCATCTCCTGTCATCTAAATCTTAGTCTGGCATCTTCTCCACTGCCAGTAGTAAAGAATCAGCATTCAGCTGAGATGGTCCAAATAGCTCAGGAATTTGATAAATGCGTAGATACATCCTACAAGGRCGAGATTTGCTTTACAAGGTCTAAGGTTGATGGTAACGAGGCTGATCTCTGTATTCCTCCCAATAGTAGAAACCTTCATGATGATGACGCAACACTAACTTCCTCACAGAATAACAAGCAAGGGCCTGCTACTGGTCAGAACCGGGTGAACGATGTATTCTGGGAACAGTTCCTGACTGAAAGACCAGGCTCCTCAGACACTGAAGGAGCAAGCTCTAGCTTCAGGGCTAGTCCATGTGAGGATCAAGAAAAAGAAAAGTTTGGCCAGGCAATGACCGGAAACGTAAGGATTGCTGAGCATCTTACTCTTTGAGCATCCAACTTATTGCGTTATCAATTAGCAACAGGTCGTCTCTACTTCAGGTTCAAAATTAGGTCAGGTAGCCTTATTACCTTTTTATAAAATATCTTTAATATATGCCTTAGGGAAAAAATGTATGTGACATAGTTTGTTTCTGATTGTTACTTTTATGGCTATATTATCGTTTAAATTCCTGATACATAAAGGTAAGATCTTTCATATTTAATTGTGAATCGTAAGGTATAAGTTTGTGATTTATGTACTGCTGATATTATTGTATGGTAATTAAGTGGGGATTTCAAAAATTGGGCAATATCTATGTTGAACTTGAAGGGGCAAAATGAAAAACGTGATTGATTGGTGACACCCACATGACAAAATGAAGTGGTATCCCAGTTATATTGAAGTTTTTCTCATGGGTAAGGTTGTGGGTTGGTAAAAGTGCCTATTACTTGGCAAAAGGTCTTAGATTTGATTTGCATTTTCATCCAAAGATACCACTGAGGAAAAAGAAAAGGGAAAAGGGAAGGAAAAGGAAAAGGGAAAAGGGAAGAAAAATGAAAAAGAAAAAGGAAGATGGCTTTTGGTGCAATTTCGAAGTAATTTGCGCTATTTTCAAACGTAGGTGAACCGCTTCCCAATCCCGTAAGAGACACTACTCACATTAGAAGAGTGCATTGGTTCATATTTGATTTGAGTGCAGATTCAAGTATTATGGACAGCATTGGATGTCCATCTTGGCAGGTGAGTGGATGAAAACTAATGAGTTGTCTGTCGGTACTATCCGGCAAAGATGACACCGATGCATTTGCTTGGCTGCTATCCTTTGCTTGCTGGTTGTTTGGTTGTAAATACTGTCAAGCAAAGGTCACACCGATGAATTTGCTGGCCTTCTAGCCTTTGTGCTTTGGTAGTGGCATCAAAAAGCAAGCATGGGGTGCAGCAATCATAGAAAGTCTTGACTTCTTGGACCAAAAGTGCAACTGATAACTCTTTTTCGAGTACGATCAACTGCCCAGAAAAAGGGATAAGACAGCAAAGAGATTATGGTTAAAAACCAACAAAGAAGAGCATAGCTTGTTCCTTTAAAGTGAACTTGAATGGGGGGTTGCTTAAACAATTCCCTTTAGCCTTAAGCCTCCATGAGATGCAACTATATTTGTATTTAGACTATCGGACATAAATATGCAGAATTTCCTTTAATGCTTATACTAATTTAAATTCTATATTCACGGTACGGTACCTTTTTGTAGTCAATAGCTATGGAAAGGTACAAATATACTTGTCATTTTTCGACCGTCTCATTGCAAGGCACGAACAGTGATGAAACTGGCTTGCCAAAACCAGAGGTTTGTGAGGACAAAATTACTCTTGCAGCCATGGTCCCTCACTTTTTTTGGAGAAAACGTTGGATTGAGACGCKCACAAACAAAATGTGTGTGAGTCCAAGTATTTCAACCCACTAAGTCACAAGGTAGAAATATGTCAGCTAGGACCCTTTTACCTAACATCAAATTTTGGATCGTTGATGATTAGGGGGTTTTATGGCGCAATTTTGCGCATCTTTTCATAGCAAATCAATAATTGAAAATTTTAAAATTAATCTAAATCATTTTAAACTTTAAATTATTACATTCAATAGCTTGCATAGATTTTATATGTTTTGTCAAAAGAGATATAATGTGTCACTTCATATAAGGAGCTCAACATTAAATGAAAATATTAATACTTAATGAGTTGGAAGCCATGAAATTTCTTGCCACTTGAGCTTTGAAAAGAGTTCAGTAGTGCGTATCGTGTGGATTTGCCTTGCTATACTCCACTTATAGATTCTTGAAAATAAATAAATAAATAAAATAGCAAATGCCATWAAGATCAGATGTACGGTGGCGGGTCAAGAGTAAATTCTGACTTCCTTAACTCTGTGGTAAATTAATTAGCCACTCGGAGTAAGGCAATAGGTATTGTGCTCCGAAAGTGTTTCTTTATTCAAGCTCCCACTTCTCTTTTACATTATTATCAACAAAGGAAAGTATAGTTGTGGGTCATTCTCATTCAACCAGAGCTTACTCTCATTAGTACCTTGGTATCAGTAGTAGCTGTGATTGAAGTTAAACACTGTGACCCTCACTCTCATTAAAACCCCCATCTGCCCATCCAAACTACAATCTCACTACCAAATCGAACGTCGAAATCTCACTTTCAGAGCCCATATATTCAATAACCACAATGGCAATAAGCCACAAGGTAACTCCAAGTTTCAACTACAAAATGCCCAAAACACCATTCCACTTTTTCAACACAGTCTTCTTAGTAATGATACTTTTCTTGATAAAAATGTGTTATGGGATGTCTATTTTGGACCTAAATTCAGTGAAACCAAGTGAAATAGAGGGAATGACGAAAAGGGTTTGTACAGGAAAGATCAGTGAGTGCTCCGAAATGGCAGTCGAGGAGGAGATGGACTCTGAGAACAACAAGCGGATGCTTCTTATGCAGAAGAGGTTCATTAGTTATGATACGTTGAAGAGGGATATGGTGCCATGTACTACTCCGGGGGCTTCATACTATAACTGCAGAGGTGCTGGTCCAGCTAATTCTTACAGCAGAGGTTGTGAAATCATCACAAGGTGTGATAGAGGAGGTTAGTGAAATCCCATATTCAAAAGAAAATTGGGTGCCATAGTTGAAGGACCCTATGGAATTTGTGAAGTTAAAACTTTGTTTTTTTAATTTCTCCTTTTACATTTTTTGGGGGGTTGAGGTAGTTTCTGTAAATTTTTGTTATTATCCTTCGCATATCCTATATAACTGTGATTTCACCTTAATTCCTGAGGAGATCTAGATTTTGTTTCGGTTCAGGATACTGTAGCTTAAACCCTATTGAGGATTTAGAAATGATAAGGCTTCTACTCGTATTGGATTGGTGATGTTTATGATGGTCCTTTGCTTCACAGTTTCTTCAATCTGAATTGCATATACTAAATATCTTCTGTAGTATTTGTACAATCTCAATGTATTATGTCTTAATTACTAAATACGGCTTCTGACTTCTGACAGAGTATTTAATTCAAATGATGGTTCTTTTCTTTAAGCAAATTTGACTATAACGACTGCTTGGGGCAGTCTTGCATGGCCTGCTTCATTTTCTGCTATTAAATGACCAATGAACTTCAGGTTATGAAAGTAATCTTTTGTAAGCCGATTATAGGTTTTTCCTGGATATAGTTTATATGTTGACCTATTAGGAAACTATGTTACTTCCAGATATTAGTTTTAAAAATTATCAGTAGACTAGTACACAGAAAAACTCTGGTGCACGGCTTCAAACACCATGAAGCCTCATTGGAAACAAACAAAATAATGATGGTTTAAGTATTCGAAGCAGTCATCAGGATTCTAGGATTATTCAACTTGCACTTATTTAAAGAATACAATGGATTATCTGCAGTGTAGTTTCTTGTAAACTGGTAAATTATGAATTACTCTTACTATATCCTATTATCCTGAAGGATGATTGTTTTTTTTCACATTATATCTGGGTCCTTGTCCCATGAAAGAATGAAATTAGAAAGGCTGTTAAGGTGGAGAAAAATGCACGATATTGATTTAGAATAGGCTGGTTTGCAATTGCGTTGTCATGAGATTATGTTCACTACAAACATCATCCAATTCATTTCAAGTGTTACTGCTTTTGGTTATTCAGATTCATTTCTATGCTATGCGGGATTTCTTCTTGTTCCCATGTTCCAATTCTTTCCGGATTACTGCTTTTTTTAGTCCTTAAAATTTAATGATCAATCCATGTTTGGAGAGGGGTGGGGAGTAGAAGACCGATGGTAGTTTGATGAGAAGTGCCTGACCATAACTCTGTCTTTAAGAGATCTTGTAAGCATCCAATGCATAATGAACAACGATTTTTGAACATTAATATTAATCAAGTTGGGATATACAGAATGTTGTAGCTCATATGCCGTTTGTCTGATGGCTAAAGTGTAAAATTCATGCTTTCATTTGTACGCTACATGCCATCTTCAGCCCTTTCTGATCCTTCAATCGTGTTCTTCTGGTTCTATTACCAATTTCTTTTGAACATTGTTTATGATAATCCAGAACTTACAGCTCATTCTCCTTTGTTCTGTGTCATTTCAAATATAATACTTCTAGCATTGTGCTCAGCCATTGTGAAGAAACGAAATACATAAAGACATTGCTTTCTTTCCTGTTGGCGTTTCCAAATTCTTTGCACAATCATTTTCTACTTCTTCCTTTTTCCTTTTCTCTATTTCTTTGGGTAGGGGTGGTGGTTGGAAGCCTATTGAATCTGAGATGAAGTATGTGGAGTTCTCTAAGCACAATTCAATATATGAACCCCGAAAATTTCATGTTCATGAACTATTATACAGCCTTTCCCTTTGAACAGTTGATCCACGGGGTAAGGTTGCTGTTAGCTCTTGGGGCTAGTCCCCTGTCAGTGCAAAAGGATGTCTAGTCATTTCAAAGAAACCTAAGGTAATCGCCCATACATGCATGAAAGATCAATTCCATTACAGCAAAACAAACAGCAGCCAGAAGCCAAATGGATCATTTCTTTCGTTGGTTAATGACTCTAGACAAGCAGTGAAGGAGGGAGCACTAAATGCACAGATCTTAGAACCAGTGTTTTTTCTTTTTCAATCTGTGGCTTTACCTTTTGCCTTCACCAATTTGCTGCAGTATTGCATTACTTCTCTGCTCAATGTTTAGGTAAATTTGATCCTACAAGTTAAGCTTTTGTTTTGCTAACTTATTCCGATCATGTGATCATTAATAAGAACTTGTTTTTAGTGGTGAGTTTCATGAATCACCCCGATGTCAGTGGCTATTTCTTAATTACAAACTCCTAGTCGGGAAAATCAGGATCCAATTCCGTCCCAGATCATCAATCACAAGTYCTGATGATCTGGAGTGGATGAAGCCAAAGAAAAGCTTGAATTGCTAAAGGCCAAAAAGAAAGCATTGTGAATGAATCATTTGTAACTGGATGGGTTTTATGATCCTGCTGGGTTGCAGCACTATGTTTGTCGGCAACAACGATGAATTGTCAGATCCTACAGAAATGCCTCTTTTAACTTTAAAAAAAATTCTGTATCAATTTCTCGTTTCTGTCCCCAAAGTTCCTACGCTAGCATGCTTTGTTTTTAATGTTTTTACCTTCTCTCTGAGAGTGTCTGAACATTAATTAACAAAACTTTTAGGAAGAATCAATTGAAGGAGAATGTCAGATCTACAAAGATACTTCTTACATAATACATCATCACACGGATGAAGGCGTAAGAGTTACATGTACCAGTCATCGAGCTCCATCAGTGTTGGGTATTTGGCATTAAGTTGTTGCAAATTTTCCATTTTCAGGTCTAACTTAACCGAGTAACTTTTTGTAATATAATAAACATGTAGTTTGTCTTCAGAAATTAATCAAATCATACAATCGATTTCCAAATAAAACAGTCCTCCAACCCCATTAAATTACCTAAAAAGAAGGAGAAAATGGAGAAGAAAATATTGTATAAAAACTCACTGAAAACAATTAATATATTCTTGATTCCTTTTCTGCAACAAAACAGAAGCCAAAAACAATAAATCTAACTGAAGCAGCTAAAATATCGTACCACACCCCCACAATAGCCTTATTCAAACACATCTTGGTCTTGACAGAGACCATGTTTTCCTCGGATCATCACCAACTCTCCAAATACACATCCAAAAATAAAAAACCTACCAATCTAATACAGTATGAAAGGCATCGCAATGCTGTCAAAATATATTGTTTCACCGTGTTCATCAGAAATAATGCCATCCATCCCTCAGTACCTATAGTGAGGAGGCTTGTAAGGACCCTCAATGGGTACGCTAATGTAGTCAGCCTGATCTTTGCTAAGCTTAGTGAGCTTAGCACCAAGCTTGCCGAGATGGAGTGCAGCAACCTTCTCATCAAGGTGCTTGGGCAAGACATAAACCTTCTTCTCGTACTTCCCTGTTGTCCTCTCATTCCACAATTCAAGCTGGGCAATCACCTGGTTAGTGAAAGAGCAGGACATGACAAAGCTAGGGTGCCCTGTGGCACAACCCAAGTTCATGAGACGACCCTCGGCTAAGACAATAATGCCTGAATTTGTATCAGGGAAGACCCATCTGTCTGTTTGAGGCTTAATTGTGATTCTCTTCACACCTGGGTAGGTCTCAAGGCCTAGCATGTCAATTTCGTTGTCAAAGTGGCCAATGTTGCAAACGATGGCATTGTTTTTCATCCTTCTCATGTGATCAACCATGATGATGTCCTTGTTACCAGTTGTGGTAACAAAGATATCGGCCTCAGAGACCACGTCCTCAAGGGTAAGAACCTGGAGACCTTCCATGAGTGCCTGAAGGGCACAGATTGGATCAATCTCAGTAACAATGACACGAGCACCAGCTTGCTTCAAGGCAGCTGCGCAGCCCTTTCCGACATCACCATAGCCACAGACAACTGCAACCTTGCCAGCAATCATCACATCTGTGGCTCTCATGAGCCCGTCAGGGAGTGAGTGGCGGCATCCATACAAGTTGTCAAACTGTCCAAGGATGCAAAACTCTGTTAGTCATGCTAAGGACATCATATCAATCAACGAAATGCTAAAACCAGACCATAGACCTATCAACCAAGGGGCCAATTTTATGGGTACTAAGTCAATATCATTACTAAGCTGAAGTCCTCCATTTCACTAGATCGAAAACTAAATGTTGTTCTTTCAAGTTCTTCCCGACCAATATGTCCTAAGAGTATCACAATTTAAATACAGCTCCAAGAGGAGTTACAATTACTTCCAAATGCCACTTATGTCATAATATGTGTTTACCATGACAATAGAGTAGCAAGCTTTACTAGTCTACCAGATATGCACATATTCTTTAATCATTTACTACTGCAGTTTGCAGATCTAGACCTACAACTTAATTTTCAAAGCTAAATAGAAATCAAGAACCGACTTGCTAGAGTTAATTTTTACAATGAAGTCAAGGTGAATTTCTTTCAAAATGTTGGCAATCTCAGATCTGGACCAGAATAAGGAAAATCCAGAACGGATCTTAAGCTAAAAAACACAAACGAGTATAGCAAAATTAGAAATTAGGTTACTTCTTGCTCTTGCTCGTCTAAAAATTAGATCTTTAAGTATTTTAAAACTCGAATTTTATCGACTGAAAGCGAAGCCCAGATCTGAAAAACATGTCAAAAACCAAATCCTGAACTAGGGAAAGATTGTTATACCTTGCTCTTTGTGACAGAGTCATTGACATTGATGGCAGGGAACAACAAAGTTCCATTAGCCTGCATCTGGTAAAGCCTCTTGACGCCAGTTGTGGTCTCTTCAGACACACCCACAAGTCTCTCCTTCATCCTTGTATACTTGGTGGGATCAGACTTGAGCCCATCCCTGATAATTGTCAAAACAATCTGAAACTCAGCATTATCAGTAGAACTTGGATCAGGTAAGGTCCCTGATTTCTTATACTCCTCCTCTGCCTTAACACCCTCGTGGATCAATAATGTCGCATCACCTCCATCATCAACAATAAGATCTGGGCCACCACCAGGACCCCAATCCAAGGCCCTCTCAGTGCACCACCAGTATTCTTGAAGGGTCTCACCCTTCCAGGCGAATACGGCAGCGCTATCACGAGCAATGGCGGCAGCGGCATGATCTTGAGTTGAGAAAATATTGCAAGAACACCATCTAACCTCCGCACCGAGTGCTGTCAATGTCTCAATCAGCACCGCTGTTTGAATTGTCATATGCAAACTCCCGGTAATCCTTGCACCCTTGAAGGGCTGGCTAGGACCAAACTCAGTCCTGCAAGACATCAACCCAGGCATTTCAACCTCGGCAAGCTCGATTTCGAGCCTTCCGAAGTCAGCCTGGGACATATCCTTGACCTTGTATTCTCTTCCCGAGCTGGTTTTCTCAACTAACAAAGCCATGGCTCAAGAGTTTGGAGAAAATCGAGTAATCTCTCTCTTCTGAGGGGGTCTTTTTGGGGGGAGGAGAGAGCGGCACAAGAGTGAGTGTCGAGGGSGAGGGATATAAATAGGTTGTAAGGGGAAAAAATGGACGGTACAGATTGGATTTTGACATGGGGCTGAGATTTGTTCTTTTGGGGGTTTGGTGGATCTGAGATTTGGTAACATTGAAGGTGATCGCGTCGGGATCGTAAGAGACCCTATTACGGTGGGGACGTGGTAAAAATTGGCAGGAGCAGTAAATTTTATGAATATCCTTCTTTTTTCTTTTTCGATGTTTTTTCTTAAGGTTTTATTTTTTGATTTTTTTTTGTATTATTGTATCAGTGATACTTGAAGATTTAATATTCTTATTTCTATTAATGATTTAACATTTTGTTCAAAACTATATATATAGAGAGAGAGAGAGAGAGAGAATGATTGGTCAAATAAAGTGGGAGATAGTGACCCTGCAAGAAAAGGAAGATGGCGTAGGGGATGGTGGGAGTGGGGTTGGTTGGGCTGTGATAGAGGTGGAAATGTAGTAGCAGTAGATAATGTCAAAAGTAATGGAAAAATAATGCTTCACTGAAAGGATTCTGAAGCTCTTTGTAGTAGGTGCGTTTGGAGGATGGGTCGTCTAGTTTTGTTTTCTTAACAATGATGCTGATTAAGATTACTACCACAATAAGTCTATATCCAAGTGATTCTTCAATATCGGATGGTTGAAGTAATAGTTAGCGATTGAATAGCCGAGATTGATATATTTGTGGTTAAATTTTCTTTTTATTACACAATTATCAGAGTTAATTTACATTTTCTTTGTTCAAAAAAGAAAAAAAATTAGGTGATGAATTTAAGATTTTTTAAATAGGTTTGAAATAGGATATTCACCGAGACAGTTTTAATTATGATCTTTTTATTTTTATGAAAGAGGAAAAAGCTATTATGTGATGTGACAAACCAATTATGGAAATATTCCTTAAGAAATAAAAAAATTAAATTATGGAATAAGTCAATCTTGAAAAATTAAAATGATAATTATTATTTTTAGCAAGTTTTCCCTTATCATCTAATAATATACTATTCAATTAAAGCATCACAATTGATTTCTTAATTTTTTAAGAGCTGAAAAGTTCAAATTTAAGTTTRTTCTTGGTTCCTTCATGATTTCACAATCTCCATTAACAAGAGTAGCATCACGTTCCACACACAACATAAATTTGATTTTCTTTTGGAGCAAGATAGATTATTAATGAACAAGAGCATATTTTTCTCTTCGGGGAGGCGAATTCCTAATAGGGAAATTGAGAGCGGATCTGCGAAATGGGATCGGGTGGAAGCCATGGATGTCAACGTCTCTTTACCAAACTCAATGGCGGCCCTTGACCTGCCAGCTAGGAGTTCCAAATATCCTGAATCACGACTCCATGTAAGACTCATGGAAAAGGACAAGTGGTCCAAAATTTTAGCAATTTCACAGTATAAATTTATGATATTTATAAYTTCACCAAGGGTCCGAATAAATGAAATTGGATTGACYCTSGTTTTTTTAGAGCCAATCGAGTATCGGCCTCATCSTCATCCTTTTTTCTTCAATTTTAACTTTTRAGGGTAAATGACCAAAGCCAAAGTTTAAAAGAAAGATCTRAAACAGAGAGAGCCAACCAGACTACAACCCRAAATATGAATCCAGATCTTGTTCTTCTTCTTCATCTMCTCTATGGTAATGGATCCAGATCYGAGCAGCCTATTAATGCGGCRGCGGATGAMATATGGACCACTTCCGAGGAGTTATGCTGTCGGTGGTCTTTAGCCRAAATATAAAAATGCGCTTTGTATTGAGTGATCAAAGCGTGGGGTACAAGTTCTGAGCCATCCAAATTTGGAAGTCTTGTTAAATAATCCTACACCATGCAAGCTTAGGAGATATTAGGATATGAATTATTGTCGAATTAATTCAAAAATTGGACTATCTACTTAAAGATTGCTACTCCTTAAGGCAAGCTTGGGGAGGAATTATCAAACCTAAACTCGAGGTAAGTCTGTCAGTCCCAGATCCAAACCATCTATATTAATATTCAATGCAAGAAGATATTTTGATAATCTTAAATTACCAATTAGATTAGTTGTGTAACTTCCAATATGAAGGAAAAATTACCAATCCCCAGCATTTCTTAAGAGGTTTTGAGTAAAAGAAGCAATATGTGGGTCGACTCACCTAAACCAATTGATTCGCATAAAAGTAAAGAAACATTAAGACATCGTTTTAAAAAATGAAATCCAAGTCCTGGTACTACTATCGTATTGTCTTTCTACTTATTTCACATGCTTACAATATGAACCTGCACCCTTGTCAGCCCTCATAAAAACCCACATGATGTTWGCAATCATGGTATTATGGGGTTGGTGAGTCATCATAGGACCAGATTGCCCTTCAACAACCCTCAGACCAACTTCCTTTATTTTCTTTTTTAACATCAAATCTTGTTGTGACATAATGAGGACATCATGACTTGTGAAGACAAAATTACTTCATATTTGTTCTTCTTTAAATCTTGGAACCAGCATTTTTGTATGCATTATATATTAAATGTTCCAAAAACCTCTTTAATCTATTGACCTATTCTATAGCCTAGGATAGAATTGTTAATATTCATGATTACTATCAATACATGATAAGAAGAAATATGAATTGGATCTATATCTCTTTTCTTAATATATATTAAAGGCAAAAGAAAAAAAAAGTAATTGATACAATKAAAACATGGATGGATGGGTTATATGCATGGATCCTACCAGATCAAGTGGACCCGTATAAGTAAAACATGGATCCCATTATCCCGATCGCTCAATTGTACTGAAAAGAAAAAGCAGTCACATCTCTCTCTTCTTACAAATCAGATATTCTCCCTCTAGTAATGCATTTCGTAATTTTCATTCTTTTTTATGCAAACAATAAAAGAGCTTTGGCCTTTATCGTAGTTAACCTAAAAATCAAATTTATTTTAGTGAAGGTATTGAAACTAATTTATAAGATGAATGCTTGATGGATGAAAGAATCAAGGCGGACAGCCACCACCTTATTTTTTTATTTTATGGAAAATCAATATTTTTTACCACCAGAAATATTCCCCTTCAACCGAAAAGAAAAAAAAGAAAAACGAAGGAAAAAGAGAACGGGAGGACGCTTGTCCCCTATGCTCCATTCCACCTGCTCCACCAACCACCGTTTGCCGATATTCGGGAGCAATTCTTCTCCAGCCAGAGCAAAACCGCACCAATTGACAACTTTATCCATTTCTCAAATTTTTTGGTGATTCTTCGAAGGCAAAAGATAAAATTTATAATTATCTTTTTAAAAATTTTAGTAATTTCTAAGAATAAAAAGAAATGCAAGTTAAAAAACGTTTAGGGAGGCAGTACCTTCCCCTTCCCCTGCCTCGCTTGATCTGGTTCAAAGATCTTTTTTTTCTTTTAATTAATTAAAATAAATAATTTTACATATTTAAATAATATAATCTTACAAATATTATGACATAATTATCTCATGAATATAAATTTCTCATCTTTATATTAATTCAAACTCTAATTTAAACTTACTCTAAAAAAATAACCAAATTTCATCTAACTTTTCTTCACTTAAATTATACAATGTTAAATGAACCAAAGATTGGATTGCACCATCAAATTACCCTACCAAAAATTCGAAAAGTAGTTGATCCAAAAATTACTCACCCGAGTATGAGAAGAACCAAATGAACCCGAAAGGGTAAAAGAGTCAATTAGATCAAATTTCCTCTGGCAATAGGCAGACCACTAAAATCCCCCAGCAGAGGGAAAAATCTACTTAAGCCCACCTCACTCGCTCTGCATCTCTGCCTGTCTCTCACTCTTAACTCTTCATCCTCACCAAACTAAACCAATAATATGGATCCAGTTTCAGAATGGGGAAACKCCTCCCTCTCCACCGTAGATCCCGAGATCTACGACCTTATCGAGAAGGAGAAGCGACGCCAATGCCACGGAATCGAGCTAATTGCTTCCGAAAACTTCACCTCCTTTGCCGTCATCGAAGCCCTAGGGAGTGCTCTCACTAACAAGTATTCCGAGGGCATGCCTGGCAACAGGTATTACGGTGGCAATGAACACATCGACAAGATCGAGAACTTGACTCGATCTCGTGCGCTGCAAGTGTACAGACTTGACCCAACCAAATGGGGAGTCAATGTGCAGCCTTATTCAGGCTCACCTGCAAATTTTGCGGCCTATACTGCAGTGCTTCAGCCACATGACAGGATCATGGGGTTGGATTTGCCCTCAGGTGGCCATTTGACCCATGGGTATTATACCTCTGGTGGGAAGAAGATTAGTGCTACCTCGATTTACTTCGAGAGTCTGCCATATAAGGTGGACCCAAAGACGGGCTATATTGATTATGATAGGTTGGAGGAGAAGGCTTTGGATTTTAGGCCTAAATTGATCATTTGTGGTGGAAGTGCTTATCCTAGAGACTGGGATTACAAGAGGTTCAGAGAGATTGCGGATAAAGTSGGTGCACTATTGCTCTGTGACATGGCYCACATTAGTGGCCTTGTTGCTGCTCAGGTATGTGGAATGTCTTCTTGTGATTTATAGCTCTTCCAATTATAGAGTTGCATTCGATCTGGGTTCTGGTGGCTTAATTGATGGAATGAATATAACTGTGTTTTTGCTAAGCGTGTCCGAGTTGCATCGATCTGGTTTTTGGTGGCTTAATTGATGGGATGAATACACCTATGTTTTGCTATGCATGTCCGGTTAATTGTCGTTAATTTATTGGATCTGTCTCTCATCTAAAGTTCTTCATATTTGCAATATAACATGCTCATAGTTATTAGTCTGTCGTAATCTGAAACCTTTTTAGTTTTCATTATTTGCAATATAAGGTAAATTTAGTGGTGAATATTTCGTTGGGTTCTTCACCAGTTTTCTGCCTCCTTCGGTAGCAGGATGACAGTAGCTTAGATGATTGACGGGAAATTTTTTCTGTCTTATAGTTTTCATACTATTTGTTGCATGATGGACGTGCAAAGGATGTCGTTTGTATTTTTGGTTATGGGATCTGATTGAGGAATGATAAGTTTTTGTTTAGGATAAGCTCAGCTTAAATCTGGATGAATTGGATTTTGATGGTCTTGAGCTTAAATATTTGTTTGGTGCAGGAAGCAGCTGATCCTTTTGAGTTTTGTGATATTGTCACAACTACTACCCATAAGAGCTTAAGAGGGCCCAGGGCTGGTATGATATTCTACCGCAAGGGTCCTAAGCCACCAAAGAAGGGACAGCCTGAGGATGCAGTTTATGACTTTGAAGACAAGATCAACTTTGCTGTCTTCCCCTCTCTCCAGGGTGGTCCTCATAACCACCAAATTGGTGCCCTAGCTGTGGCTTTGAAACAAGCCTCGTCTCCTGGTTTCAAGGCCTATGCTAAGCAAGTAAAGGCCAATGCAGTTGCTCTTGGCAACTACCTGATGAACAAGGGATACAAGCTTGTCACGGGTGGTACTGAGAATCACCTCGTCCTCTGGGATCTTCGCCCTCTTGGTTTGACTGGTAAACACAGTGAAACCTTTCTGTCAGAAAGTGTGAATTCCTTGTTCATCAACTTTTTTAATATTCATAATTCACCTTTGCAGGTAACAAAGTGGAGAAACTTTGTGACTTGTGCAACATTACTGTCAACAAGAATGCTGTGTTTGGTGACAGCAGTGCTTTGGCCCCTGGAGGTGTTCGCATTGGTAAGAATTGCTCCCACATGAGATGATTTATGCACAACTATACAATAGACAAATAGAACGTTCCTTGCTGTTGAAGCTTTGGTTGGTAAAATTTTGTTGATGTAACTCTTCTTGGTGTGGACTTAAGACTTGCCGTGGCATGGTCCAATGAAAAATTAAAAAAAAAAAAAAAAAAAGGGGGGGGGGGGGGGGGGGGGCGAGAATAAGCTGTCTTTAGATCATTTGGCCGATTAATTTACAAGTCAATCATGACCTTTATTTTAACTCGAATGGATATGGTTGTTGCTTTTAAACCGTTCCTAATTTATATTGACGTGAAGGGTAATCATCAGATGTTTTAATTAGAAATGAAGATTGGCTCAATCCTTTCTTTAGGATGATTGTGGATGCTATGGTTACTTGCTCCCTTCTGTATATCCTGGATTAAATGTCAAGTTGTAATTGGCTGAAGTGTTTTAGGTTCTGTTCTCCATCTCTTTCTGAATTAAGGGTCTAGGCTTTGATTTCCTATAAAGGTAGCCAGATTTGAGGCAGGATCTTAATTTTTTCTACCTTCTTTTGGGCTCAAAATCATCACCTTGCTTTTAATAATGCCTCTATTGAGACGAGTCAGTAAGAAGATCTTCTGTTGGCAGGTGCTCCCGCCATGACATCAAGGGGTTTGGTTGAAAAGGACTTTGAGCAGATTGCCGAGTTCCTCCACAGGGCAGTGGAACTCTGTTTGAAGATCCAAAAGGAGCACGGGAAACTCTTGAAGGACTTTAACAAGGGTTTGGTTAACAACAAGGACATTGAGGAACTCAAGGCTGATGTTGAGAAATTTTCAGCCTCCTTTGACATGCCTGGATTCAAGATGTCTGAAATGAAGTACAAGGACTAAATCAAAGTTGGGCAATGCCTCTTGTTGTTATTAATACTTTCTGGTGCTTGATTTTTATTAAAAAAAAAAAATTTTCCCTTTCAGGTTCGTTGAATGCTTAGAAAGAAAAAAATAATGTATTTTCTATCACTGCAGCATAGCTTTTGGTTCTGTAGAGTAGCAGGCACACCTTTGTTTTCCAAGAAATTGTAATATGCTGCAAATCTAATGAGCTTTTATTTCTCAGTTCTTTTTTCTTATCAAAGTTAGCAGTATAAAACAAACTTTTGGTTGAGCTTTGATATTTCATCCTTTCTTTTTCTTTTTTTTTCTGTTTATGGCAATCCTGATGTAATGTAATTTCGAGATCCCGATGTAATGTAATCGGATTGTAATGTCGAGAGATTTGTTGGTCTTATTGAACTGATTATAACATCTTCTAAACTTGCGGAATTGGAGCTACTCATGCAATCCAGTGATCTTGAATGGGAAATGGTATCGGCGATCTGTATTTGTATTTTTAGCCCTTTTGAGATATGATTAGCCTGCTTAAAATTGCCAGTACCTTAAAATTGTAGGTTTGCAGTGTCACGTCAATATTCTTTCTCGGTTAATGATTATTGATAAATCACAAAAGTAATTTTACATATTTCTGACATTCTTTTTTCTTATGAATTGTGCCGAACGCCAAGTGAAGAGAAGTAATTCAGCTTTTTATTTATTATTTTATTTATTTGAAGAAAAGATAAATCATTCTGTCCAGAGTCCTAAAAAACATATATGCACTTCCTTGTGGTTAGTGTTTCTTTTCTGGCCAAGTGGAAGCAAAGAAAATGGATTAAGGAAGAGGTGATACTTGCCCCCAGCGAGATTGCCAAACAGCAGTCTCTGTTTTATGTCATGGRAGCGGGATGCCTGCTCTTCACATGTTTATCAGCCATTCAATACTGATGGTTTCTGAGCAATTTGTTTGACAACAAAGCCAAAGCCTTCAAAAAGCAAGGTTACCGAACTGTTCAGTTTGATAGGATACAAAAGAAACCTGCAGAAAGACTTTGCGGCTCGGCAAAGAATACAACAGTTGAGGAGTTGAAACCTACTTCATGCTGCCATTGGTTCTGCAGAAGATAATCTCCTTGGAGTATAAAATCATGGCATGTCAATCAAATATCTCCTGTGCTTCAATTATGCTATGCTGACTGGAAAAAGAGACATAAAACTTGGTTTATGAAGAGAAAAAGAGAGCCAATTTGGAAGCCAAAAATAACATAAGAATAACTAGAGAGACAGATGTAGAAAAGCAGTGCCTACTGATCATCTTTTGCGATTCGATAATATCTTTCCGCATGCTGACGTTGACCAATAAGTTGAGCAAACCGTTCATCATGTGTAATGACAATAAGTTGAAAATTTTCCTGGTCTCTCCTGTCTTCCATGATTCTGGCGGAGCAAAGAAATGTTCCAAAAATTGTGTAATAAACAATAAAGATGGAGAACTTTCAAAAGTCTACCTCAAAATTGACCTAAATAAGTAGACAAACCTCAGCAGAGCAGCAGCTAGACTTTCAGTATTGGGGGTATCTAAGTTTGTCGTTGGTTCATCGAGAGCTAAAATTCCACAATTGAGGCAAAATGTTTCTGCTAACGCCAATCTTATGATTAGTGAAGCCAGAACCTGAAAAAAGATTCAACAGATATTTTAAAGGAACAACCACAAGAGTCCTTCTCCCACTCACTGAACTTAGAACATCAATAATGTCGAAACCATGTATTGAATCAACGACATCTGGGTTGTTTGGAGATCATGAACCTTTTGACCCGCACTGCACCTTCCTCGCATCTCCAGTTCTGTATCACCGGTTTGCATTAGTACCTGTAATCTCATAGCCTTAGTGACAGTTGAATAAAGATATTCAATTCCATGGCAGAGTAGCAAAAGACTGTATGATGTGCCTAGAAATACAGCAAGTTCACGTGGCCCTTTTAGAGATTGGTACCAAGCAAGACTTGTGGAAGTGATGTCCAGATCATTGTGATTATGGAAGTGAAGTCCAGATTAGAATGTATTTTCTGAGGTCATGAAGCYGAACCGTCTATATTGAGCTGATATCATTCTTTGCCTCTTTTTTAAGTTCTCCATATCAAGATAACAGAGAGCACTGAAAAGAATGCACTACCTTATAACTRTAAGATCGAGTACCAGCTCCTTCAGAGTCTGAATGGATGCTTATGTAATCTATGTCCTGTCCCCTGTAAGTTTGCTGCCATAATTCTCTTATGATCTTATTTATCTCTTCCATTTTCATTGTATGGAAGCGCATGAGTGCCCTGTATGAAACATGTCAAAAAGAAGAAACTTAGGACCTCATACTGAAACAAGTACTTCCAAAACTAACTAAAAGTCGCCATATTCAATATATATCATCGATAAACATGCAATTCACAAACAAAAAAGAAGGGGAAGATAATGAACATTTTCTATCTATTACTCGAAACAAAATATGGTGGGACCTAGTAGTAGAAGCGCCAAGTTGTTAGCTATCAATCTCAAGTCCTTTTTCATTGTTTTTCCATTTCCTTTCTTTATCTGGTAATGAACCATAAATACAATTACTTCATATCACGATTTCCAGTATTGTCAGGAGAGGAGGGCATGGTTTGCATGCTAAACCAAAAGAACAAATAGTCACGAATATGAGTCTCACATTGCATCACACAAATGACAGACTGGAGAGCAATATAATCTGAAAGAATGAAAGCTACCAAAGAAAAATATAGTCATATACCTAACAGTACAAGAACTTGAAGAACTTACCTATCAAGGGCGTTATAATATCTGTCAAGGTCCTTATTTGCCATCTCAGTTGTCTGTTCAAAGAGAACAACATTGGCATAGGAGTTTCAAATTTTGACTACTCAAATCTCAAGCAATCAACATTATACATCACCTTGAGCTCAATTAACTGATCAAAATAGCGTTTGTCAATGTCCTTGTACTGAGTCTGTTTAAGATCAACCTTATTTCTTGAGATGTTGTTCTGATATACAGCCACAGTGCCACGGCACCTGTTTAACTGTTACAGGAAGCAGCTATGAATTATTTCAAGGGACAAGAAGTTGGTGTTTATCCTTGATTAGAAGGACTTAAATTACTTTAGGTCAAAAGATTTACAAAAGGACAGCAATGAAAACAAAGACTGCAGGAAGACATCTCTAAAATCATATCTTATAGTAGAAAACCAAATAAAACTATGAACAGTTACTCATGAGTAGATGCTGAAATCAACATACACACTTTAGTCTCATGTCAGAAATGTGTGATCAGTGCCAGATAAAAATGGAATTAACCAACACTTGGCAAACATGATACCTGTTTAGCTTTAAAATCTTAAGAATGTAACGTTAAAAACATTGACATCTAGCTACTTTGTTTCTGTTCGAGCCACAAGATGAACCTATTCTTAATCACGAATTCCTGGCTCATGATTTGTTTTCAATTGACGGCCACATGAATAATTTTGAATGAGCAAGGAAGCACAAATACAGCCGAAGAGCATTCAAAAAGACAAGGAAMGGTCCAGACACAAATTTGAACACTTTTTACTTTAAGATACAATGGAAAGAAACTTCTAACACAGATCTAGTGATTGGGAAGGAGATACATGAGAGCTAAAGCATATTAAGATCACACTCATAGCAAACACAAGCAGGAGAAACTATATAATTCAACAGTTCTTATTTATATTCTCTCTGCAATGACACTTTTGGCATCAGTTTACAGGACAGTTCAGGCAATTAGCCATTATAAGACACATAGTTTTGGAGTTTTGTGTTCTTGCAATTTCAGCTCCACACATTCAATTCACATTGCGGTACTTTGGAATCTAGCTATAAATCTGAAGAACATTAAAGTGATGTCTAGAAATTGGTAAATTTGGAATTTGGTTGGGTTAACAATATGTATGATCTTATATCTTTCCTCTTCATGTACTTTCCACTAAAAGTTTATGGCAAGTATAATTCTGCACCCCAGAGAAAAGATCCCAAAAATCCCTCACCCAAAAAAGAGAAGAAAAGGAGTGAAATAGAACAGATAAATGAAGAGAATTACATGCCTAGATGTAAAGTAGGCCATGATAAATTTTATAAAATGACTAGTTTGAGACATGCTATGTCAATTTTGTTCAAATAAGAAAATTGTAATATCTACTTCAAGCATAAGTCAGATTTGCCATCCAAATGCTTAAAATGTTATCGCGAGTTAATATTTCAAGTTGGAAATGTAAAGATGGTGATCCATGCCAAGAGAGGGACTCTTTGGATAGCATGTGTATTTGAAATTAAGTTCTAACTGGGAACTAATGTACATCAATTGTGTTGGGACTATAATCTGTTCATTCCAAAAATTTTAGAGCACATTCTAAAAAGAGGGAAAATACAGTTGTTTTTCACAAGCTGAGTAAACCTATAACCACAAGCATGTGTTATCATATGGTCACAGAGCATCTTTCATCAAGAAATATGATCCAACTACCAGAAGGTAAAATAACTGAAAAGGCATTTGGAGTACAAGGTCTAATATATCTAACCAGCTAGATGAACAAATTATTTGCAAGGTCAAAGAGGCGTAATTAGATGTCACATATTATAAGTTTTACAGACTTCAATAATAAATTATACCTCCGATAGAAGCCTTTCTCTTTCTTTTGACAGCTGCATAAGCTCAGATTCGGTGGCAGAAATTCCTCCAATCTTCACAATCCTATCTTCCAGGTTTTCGATTTCATTGGTGAGTTCATCCACTTCAGCCTTTGTCTTCCTAAAATTTATGTTGTCCTCAATATTGCGCCTTAATTTATCTTGCTTCTCAATCAAATCTCTACTTTTGTTCAGTTCTGCAGAAATTTCCTCCTTTCTTGTTTCACAACTATGAAGTTCAGATTCAGCTACAGTATGCTTTTCTTGTAGTTCCTTCAATCTCTCCCCTTTTCTCAAATCATAGTACCTGGTACATGAAACTAGGGTTCAAAATGGAGATGACAGAGATTTTGTCTACCACACCTCAGAAAAATAAGACATACTTCCGGATCTCAGAAGAGATTTCAAGAATTTTGTTGAACTCCTGTTGATAGTTGCTTCTGGCTTCAGCTTGTTCCTCATATTCGTGGTTCAGTTTGACTTTCAAATCATCATAATGCCTCAATAATTTTTCTCTCTCTTTCAACAAAGGACCAAGAGCCTCTGTCAAATGCTAAAAGTTTTCAAATGTATCAATACATGACGTGTAATGGATCAATGATAACAAATCGTACAGTCAAAGGGTAAGGAGGAGAAACTAAAGTAGATTTAAGAAGTAAAGGTTGCAAAAACTCAAGACTTCAAAGAGCATAAAAAGTTCACTGGTAAGACTAAACTGAATATTGCCTAACCTTCCACGACGATCTCAAGAAAGAGACATCTGTTAAAACCAGTATTTACCTCATTTGAGGTAAATAGCTCTTGAAATACAACAGACTTCTATTTCTTCAACCCTTGCTGATTACTACTCTGCCCCTCTGAACAGATCCCCCCATCTCATCCAAACCCCAGAAGAAAAAGGGATAAAGGAAAGAGAAAAAGAACTAGTCACAGTTCTTCATCAATCTAGCATTAGAAACTCCAGTGTGAAGAACATTTCCTGAACAAATATTACTTCCTATAATGGACTAACGGGTGCTGCTTCCGTCAACTTTAATGTGTGATCATCGCTTTTGCTTCATAACTGTCAACCAGAACTACTCTATGGATTACCTTTCAGAGCAGAAAATGGATAACTTCCTTCACCACCATTTCAGAGCAGAAAATGGATAAACTTCTGCAAAATCACTTCCTCCAACACCATTCCATTGACATATAACTAGATATAGCAAGGTTAATTCAAATTTTGTCATTAGGGATTGAAGAGACAGGTAGAAAACAAATGCGGGATTTCACCTTGATTCAGGAAATTGACATCAGGAGCTTCAATAGTTAACTTTACCTGCCTTTTCATTTCCCTCGTCATAGTTCTTGTTTCCTCGTGTGTACATAATGTGGAGTTCAGAAATGTTGGCAAGTTGAGAAACAAATTCTCTAATCTTTCGGGCTAACCAGATATTCCAATATAGTCTTTGGAAATCTTGGGAGTTAAAAACTTCCTATAAATTTTCTGTTCATATGAATGAAGAATATTATGAGTAATAGCCAAAAGCAGAAAAGCAAAGTCCGGAGAAAGTCTAGATGAAATTCCTAGAATTTTTCTACCCTATCTCACCCCTCAACTTGCAATTAAAAATCTATCCTTTTGCTTCATTTATCTTCTTTCAAGCCCCAAGTAACGAAATCGTTACTCAAGCAACAGATCAAATTTACTTTGAAAACCCATCAGGAATATCTTCAATCAACCCATTTAATCTGCACCAACCCAGATAAAACATATATTGCCCAGTATAAGCTTCAAGAACAATTTGCTAAAAAGGAGGCATGAGGAGGAAGATAGGAACAGCTAGCAAGGAAGATAGGAACAGCTAGCAGAAATGGTATTCCACCTCTCAGATTTCCTACATCAAACCATAATCCACTAATAATTTTTCTCACTTAGAATGTACATGACCAGCTAATAGAATAAGATAAAAAGCTCAGAAGTTTCCAATGTACCAAGATATTTATATCAAATGGATGAATAGTATTCCTATTTACAGTTTTATTAACCACAAAGAACATGTACTACTTTGAAGCTAATGTTATAGATGGAATAATTAGGAAAAACAAGAGTCTAAATTAAGAAATTTAACATTCTGGAATGATGATGATGATGATAATAATAATKATAGAAGTGTTTGGAACGATGGAGATGTTCCATATGATAAGAAATTAGTTCTCCACAAACATATCCAATACTATTCCGATTGTTTACTCTGCATATTCATGTGATGTATTCGAGTATACCTGTATCTAAATCTTTTCATCAAGATTTATATTCTTCCAATTCTCTACATCTTTTCACTTCAAATTAGTATTAGTCATCAAGATCTACATTCCTTTTCAATTTTTTTGGGAACATTCTCATTTCAATACAACAGTATTTTACAGACAAACTAAAACTTCAGGAACTCCACCTAATTATTTCACATCACTTTTTATATGATGGCACCTTTTCCCATAGGAACAACTCGAGAAATGGTATTTGACACAAGCATCCAAGATGTTGTCAATTAGATTTTAAAAAGAATATCCATGATTCATTCACCTTCTCATCGAGCTCAACAATACTTTTTTGCTCTGTTAGATGATCCAATTCCTCATCTGCCTTCTTAACATCACGCAATGTGTTTGCAGCTCTGACCTTCTCCTCTCTTAGTGCGTGCCACCTAATCCGAGCATTTGACAGATCATGTTCTATGTTTCTTTGTTCATCTCGGAGTTTCTCCAGATCATTATGTAAACCATCCCTGATCATCAGCAAAAACAGAGGACGAAAATGTAATTTTGAGAACAGTCATGAGATAACAAGAGTATCATGCTGCACACAGTGCAGGTGCATATTCCGCAATCAAAGATCACCTTATATAAAGAATAAACAAGCTCACTAATTCATTGTAGATTATAAAAGCAAGAAAAAAAGCAACACGTGTAAAGGGTCAAAGAAAGACAGAGAATATTATACTTGGTCCACTGCAACGAATCCAGCTCCAATTGAATATCCTCCATGGTTCTGACACCTTGCCCTCTGAAATCAAGCTTGTACTCTAAATCATCTACCTGCTTCTGCAAAGCCTGTATTTCTTGGAAGAGCCTGTCAGCAGTTTCGACAGGTTGTATTAAGGCATCGACTGAGTCCTTGTCAGCTTTTATTTGAGCTAAAACTCCCAAGACCTGTAGGAATAAGTATTTGAGGAACCATATGTTGTAGATTTAAGACATCCCAAAAGCAGATAATAGAAACTCATCAAATCGCAAGCTGATTTATCAGGCTGTTTATATATCAAGCCAAGCAAACAGTAATGATGCAATAATGCCATAAGAAAAGAGGTATTGTGAGTAAAGCCTTATGCAGAATCCAAAGGAAAGGAGTAATATAGAACTTATAGCTTTAAGGCTAAGTCAGCAGAGTATTCGAAGTTCACCAAATATTTCAACAACATAACCTTGTAGTTATTTACAAAATAAGCAGTTAATAAAACTACATATTAAAGAAACATGACAGACGAGTTACAGAGGATAGCATAACGGAGGAAAACGTAGGATTACTGATAAATTTTCCATCAGCAATGGACCTCCTGAATAACTACTGTAGCTATGCAATTTGAGCAGTCTGAAATTAGCCGGACTCCTAATAACAAGGATTTCATAGGAAAGAAATCAACCAGATTCAATGATACATGACATCACTCAAGAGATCCAGATCCTACAAGTTTCTTTCTTCGGGCAACATGAACACAAAATGATCTTAGCTTCACTCTGACTATATGGGAAAAATTGTTTCTAGAACACATTTGATTTTTGTAAGAAAGCTTCACTTGGTTATCCTCTTGTTCACAGTTTTATCCAAAAAAAAAAAAAAAACGAGGAAGTGGCACATTTCCATAAAGATTCAGTAATAAAAAGACAAGATACAATACAGAGAAAAGTAGGCAATAACTGTTTTAAAGATAAACATAACAACATAGAGAATTACATCATCAAGGGACTGATTCTTTTGCTCCAATTCTTCGTTCAGCTCATTCAGGCTCTTCTCTGCAAGAGGAATTGATTCCTTGCCAATTTTTGCATATTCTTCAAAGACCATACGGAGTTTGTCTAATTGCTGAAACTGAGAATCAGCAGTTGAAGATTCTACAGCCAACACTTTCATGTGCTCTGCAGAGGTTGCAGCTTTCACTCTTTGCTACAGTAGCAGAAATCCCGACCATATCAGAGAGAAAACAGACAGCAGCAAAATGGTAATTCAATTGAAATCCAAAGGAAATGGACAAGCAGGAAAGGAAATGAAATCAAACCTTTTTAACAAACTCATCTTCCTCTTCAGCAGAGAATGGACGCTCACAACAAGGGCAAATATGATGAGCACGTGCAACTCTTTCAAAAGGATCAAACATTTGCCGCATACCATCAGCTATATTGTACTTGCTGCACAAAGTATGACAAATACTTTATCATTACATTCAAAATATAGAAAAATAAATCACAAGCAGCAGTGTCATTTGTGGTCCATGAAATGGATGCAAAAGGAAGTCACCTTTTCTGAACATCTCTTTTCTCTTTTGCCACATCCAGAGCTTTAGGATAAGAGTCAATGCCAACCAATTGCTGGTCCAGCGATTGAAGTTTTAATTCAATATATCTCCTTCTTGCTGTGTATGAGAAAGAGATCAATTATCTCAGGTGGCAGATTATATAGAACCCCATAGTCTTCTCAGGGGATAATAGACTCCAGAGATCTTAGAAAAGTCTTTTGTCACCAGAAATTTATTCATATACTAACCTGGAACTTTCCCAAGTCACCGAATACTATGGGAATGTTTTACTAGATGGAAATCAGTCACAAAGGTTTCTCACCACAGGCACTGCTTTCTCTTGACAGTCGAAAGATATATAGCGTTAAAAATGACTTGTATAAAAAGAGCTATACCAATTTAGATCCATTATTCATGAGGGGTTTGCCCCATCTCATAAGATGGTTTCAATGCTACCAATTTAGATCCATTATAATCTCTCCTGATACTCATTTGGAACTTAGAAACAAGAAATACTAGGACCTATGCATATGGAATTAGTTATTGCATTATCTCCAAAGAGTTCGGTATCCCATCAACAGAATCTATTCTAATGTAAAACCACTTTATGATGAATTGCAAGAAGCAATTACAGGTTCTTGCAAGGATAACCAAAGATTAATTGCTTGATTTCCAACTGATCTGTCACACTCAAGCAAATTCTTATTGACAACTTAATTGCTATTGAGCTACAGGATTCTGGTTCTATAACTATTTTAGCTTTGGCTATTAGTTATTCTGATTTTGATATACTTGATGTCATCAATAAGTTAACAAAACCTAATGCAAGTAGCACTAAGGGTAGTCTTTGCTTAGGCTTGAGCTGGAGTGGGGGGGGGAAGCAATTTTCTTAGACATTCATATTAAGCTCAAAGTTTTTTGCAAATTAGTCACATTAAAGCTAGTTCCAGAGAACTACATTATCACGGCTACTAAAAGAAGCATGAAGCTTGGGAAGATATGATCATTCAACTATCAAAATAGATAAAAAATTTTCATTATATTTTTGTTCGAAAACTCTAATCAATAAGCTAATCACGACCTTGCTCTCTTCAAACAGACCAAGTAATTCGTTCTTCAGAGCACTGAGCCACAAATTTTCCGAACAGACACAAATATAGCTTAGATCAGATACATCAATTTCACTTGCTAAGTTTCACTATTAAAAGACCTCTCATTTTCTCAAGTAAAACCTGCCAGGATCCATATGACACTCCTTGCCATCTGAAGGTGATCGAAGTAAAGAAGGGAAAAGCAAAAGAATTAGGCTTACACTCCATATCCTTGTGCAGTTTGGATAAGTTATTAGTAACTTCTTGTATTTTCATCTGCAACATATTGACTTCCTTCTCAGCTTCACGTGCCTTCATACTCAAGTCATCAAACTCTCTCTGAGCAGCTCTGAACCGAAATTGCACAATAAGAGAAAAAGATTTACATAATAAGCAAAGAAGTAATAGATGAAGGGTAACAGTAGCACCCTTTTGGACTCTAGCAAAGAAATAGAAGGCAAAGAAGTTAGACCAATTGACATATTAAAACCCATTAAACATTGTTTACTGTTATAGGGATGTCTTAAATTAGCACACACATAGGAATTGATAAAGGCAATCATTCCTGCAGAGAGGACAGTTAGTAGCCAGAATGCGGGGAAAAGCTATTTAACATACAAGGGCAAAAAACCAAGAAAATATATCAGTTTCTATTCGTACAGTTACAAGAATGTTTAACAAACCAGCCCAGTCGAGTTGCATCCCAAGAAACAAAGCTAATGCCCAAACAAATTAAATTTTAGGCTCAAAACTAAAGAATACAGCCAAAGGCGTCAAAATTAACCAACACATGAGTAAGATGCCCAGATACATCAATAGCCAGGGCAATTATAATTCAAAATGCACATGAGACTGTGCATGAACAGAATTTTATCTACAGGTTTAGGAAAAGCATCAAAGAAGAAGAATGCCTGAATACTAGGGAAAATCCAATGTAGAAAAGAAACACGGGAAAGGGGGGGGGGAGAGAGAGACCTACTTTCATAGTTTCATATGAGTTAGTCATGCACTTGTCTACTGACAAATTGATGAATCTTTTAGTATGGAACATGTCATTGTCCAAAATCACAATGGATGCAATTCATAACACGACAGAAACTAGAAGATATCAATAGCATTAGGCAATATCGTTAATAATATATAGGGCACGATAAATAGAAGTAGATTTCATTCGTATTGCAATTTAGCTACTAGTGGCATTGACTAAGTTAGATTAGCAAGTTAATCCGCTTAATTACTAATGCTACGAGGGTTTGGCAAAAACATAACAAATATCTTGTATGCAGGAGCTCTTAGCACTGATACAGCTGGCCCTCAACTAGGTTTCCTGAAGTAATTAAAAGGGCACTGAATCATCTGTCAAACTAGGACCTCAAAATGGATAGCTTGCTACCGAACAACATCACAAAGAAAATTTTAACAGTTAGAAATATAAAATGTTCGAATGCTGTTCTTATTTTTCTTTCATTTTCATGTAGAATATTTAAAAGGAATTCTGAAAGCCTAATTTTATACACAGTGTGAAACAAGTTCTCAGTGACACATATATTTGGAGACAACTACTTGAATGCTTTTCTTATTTTCTTTCTTTTTCATGAAGAATATTTAAAAGGAATTCCGAAAGCCTAAATTTTATACACGGTGTGAAACAAGTTCTCAATGACACATATATTTGCAGAAAATCTACTAACACAAATGTGAATAAAGCAAACACCAAATTCTTTTCACTTTTTCTTTCCTCTTCTTTTATAAGAAAAATATAGTTCAAAATGCATAATGGGGTGAAACTATGTGTTTATCACATTGTTTTGCTTCTCTGTTTCTTTTTTGGAGGTGAGATTTGAGACCCCACCTCTAGTCCAGGGGCAAGGGTGCTAACCAACTACACCAACTCAATTCTAAAGTGGTTTTGCTTCAGACAATCTGCTACAGATTGTTGTTTGCTTTTTCTTCTGTTCTTAAGCCTAAAAGAGCCCCGGGGGGCCAGTGTTTTATATGAGTACCCTGGAGGTGCTTCTTTAAAGCAGGTTTCCTCATCAAAAAGTTTAAAACGGGAATATTTCAGATTTTTAGTACCTTGTGCCCTGACGACTTTATCCCAAAACAACTTCAGAAAAGCTAAATGAAACAAGAAGATGCCATACATGAAAATTGCAAATATGTCCAAAAGGAAAACTGTAATTCTGTACAAAAAGCAAACATCAAAATTCAACTCCAACCTCTGAGCCTGAGTAATTTCTTTCTTCAAATCCTTATCAAGAGGAAGTCTTCCTTTCAGAACTCCTCTAATTTTATCCTTGTGTTCATCCATTCTGGAAAAAGATGGAAAGTTGTCATCTTCAAAAGCAAAAGTCTACTAAAAAAAGATAAATACTTAATGAAACAAGAAAAACGAAATCAAATCAGAAGTTGCAACTTGCATCTTTTTATGTTTCTTTTTTAGATTTTCCAATTCTCCCTTCCTAAGAGAAAGTTTAACTCTGTCCTCAGAATCAGCAGCAATAATGTCCTTCTCGCGATTAAGGGATTTGATTTTTTGCTCCAGGTTATATATCTCACTCTGTTTTTCTCGTATACTTGATTCAAACTCTCTTTCAGCAAGCTGATTTGTCTTTTTCTCAACCTCTATACACTGCAAGAATATAAAAAGCATTCAGCAGTATACCTGCATTTTATGAGAAAAATACAAATAATAATTTGTTGAATTAACAATCAATCAGGAAATCAGGACATCAGTACCATGTTCTTTTCTCTCTCATCTATGCGAGAAATATCAACGCTAGATATCTGAAGTTCGAAAGCTTCCCGCTCATTCTGCTTCTCTTCAATACGTTTCAAAATGTCAGTCTGCAGGAATCAAGAGGAGAAAAGACTTATTAGAAAATTAAGGATATGACACTTGTAAAAGTACACTAGTTCACACTTAGATCTCAAACCTTGATCTCCGCTTTTGCCTGTTTTTGTGCCTGAATATCTTTCCAACGGTCATTTGCATGCATGTACTTATCCATTGCTGCTTTAAGTTCCATCTCATTTGATCTCTGATTTTTTTTTTAAATATATATAGAGAAAAAATCCAGTTGATTACTATACGAGGAAAAAAATAATCAAGTTTGAGAATCAAAATTCAGAAAAAAGAATAAAGCACTCAGACTTCAATTTTCCAAAAATAGCTTAAAGAAATTGGGGGGGAGGGGGAGGGTGGGGAAGTGCCTTGCAAGACAAATCAAAATATTCTGGCTCCAGTACTATTCTTTCGCGTTGCAACTTACTACATAAAATTCCAAAGAAAAGCATGTGTGTTTTGAAAGATCAATTTGAACAAAATTAAGCATGCAGCCACAAGCATTTTGGAAATTCATTTCCAAAAATAGATGAGTTTTATTTCTATATGGTTCAAAATGTAGAAACCAAAAATCCTATGTTCTAGTAGTTAGGTATTACCAAAATATGTTTGGATTATGTAAATATACAAGCAGGACTACCAATTACCGTCACTGTCAAAGCTGCCATTCTTTGCAGAAAGATAGACGACGAATCCTATGAGATTCAAACTCCAATCTGAGCTGACATAATTCGTATGATCCGTGAATTTAGATCCATTTTAGTATTCATCAATCATCCAACAGAGAAAAAGGAAAAAGGGAAAAAAGACGGGAGTACGAGAGAAGGACATATGCATCAGGTCTTAAAATTACACTAACCTCCCCTTTAGTTTAATCAATCATATTTAGAGGTTTCCCATATTGCTAATATCTAACATGGACTGCTAGACAAGTAAGGAAGTTTCACTATGTGCGTACACATAGATACTTAACTCGCATATATAGTACACATATTTAATTGTCATTTGTTATAAAAGCACACATGCAGACGAGTATGTGACTGGAAAAAATAATTATTAAGTAGCAGGTATGCAAAATGCACGCAGCCAAGAAACTTAATATGTTTCTCACTAGAGATGTGCAGGGCAAAGGACCAATTCTTTTCTGGAATCCTGCCATGACTAATAAATAGATAAACAAGAGTTGTCCAAAAACAAAAATAATAAACCCATAGCAGATGTGGACATGTTCAACATGCAAGAATAAAAAAGATCACCTTTTTATCATCTACGTCCTTGTCAAGGACCTTTAGCCTCGATCGCATACGATTTGTTAGGTTCAAAGCAATTTCATCAGTGAAAGGACTGTTAGGAACAACTCCAAGATTATGCTTTTCAAAAAACCTTTCGATTTTTAAGTCTCTGTCATTCTTCAAGGACATGTGAGCCTAAAGAAAAATATTGAAAGAGTAGATTACTAAGTAGCAATCAACAAAAGCCTAAGGTAAAGAAGCAACTTGCTAATAAAATTACTTCAGCCTCATTTTGTAGCTTGCTGATTTCCCATATATACTTAGTCATCAATTGCTTGCAGGAAGAAATCTTGGTCTCTGTGTCACTCATTTCCCTCTCCAGCTTGCTAATATTAGATTCCAAGACTGCAACTCGTTCGTCAAACTTGGTTTTCCATTCCATCAACTCTTCATCAGTGTCTAATACAGAAGGCAGGAAATTTAGGAAGAAAATATGACGGATTATGACAAAAAAGTGTTTGAGCAAAGATAGCCCCAGGAAATGGTATATAAAAATATCCAACTAAGCAAGTGAGCATAGTAACATTAATGATTCCAAAAAGTGACAAGGTTTATGATATCTATTGAGAAACCTTCAATCTCCTCAGAGAGTGCTGCATACTGTTTCTGCTGTTCCTTGAACAGAGTGCTTCTTTGAGCAGTTTTGGTAGCTATCTGTTCCTGCAATTTCCTTAAATCCTTCAGTGTTGCTTCAGTATGATGGATCTTATTATCCACATTCTGAATCTCGTTTTCCAACTCCTGCATTTGACTTTTTAGTGACTCCGTTTTCTCTTGATCGTGAGTGATGCTTTCCCTTAACTGAATATACGCAATGCCAAAGGAGTGATTTTCTGTAAGTGCAATTAATCCTCTAAACATTGTAAGCAAGGTAACCATCTGATGAAGCCACTTAACCAGAAACAAAAAATAAAAGAATAATGAGACAGAAATCTATCTAATTCAGAACACATCAATATTTTTTGATATGCCAGTCATGACAAGGAGAACAGTGTATATGAGGAAGAACTCCAATAATCAGAAAATTCATAAAGCAAAAATTTTAATAGCATGTCTGATAAAGAGTACAAAATCAGCATGTCCAAAGGCCCGCTCAACCACAAAAACTTGAACGTTTCCAGAACAATATTCTTTACGATGGACAGGGAAACCAAATACAATTATTGCAATTGAATTTACGTTTCTTTTTTATATTGTCAAAATTCAATCATTTAGAATGTGATGGAGGGATATCCGAGAAACTTATCAGATTCATAAAATTTAGACAGAATTCTTYGCAGYAAATATCGTTAGATCAAGGCTGCCATGTATTACTTTATCATGCTGCGGAGTTTCAAAAATTCTGCAACATGTAACTAAKATAGATATATATATGTGTGTGTGTGTGTGTCTCCCCTATATAAAACTTGCATGTAAGCTATTTTTGGCAAACAAGTTTTGAAAGGAGCCTCTTAAAAGCTGGAGATATAGAAAAACAAACTCTAGTAGATGCTCAAAATAAAGCAAAATCATCATCTTCTTATATATCAAATAAGATGCAGAAATTCAGAGGATGGAAAAACCTTATATGCAGCGTCTTTCAGTGTTTGAAGATTCTCCAATTTCAGCTTATATGACTTTATCTCTTGAGCCTGATCCTTGTGAAGCTTTTTAATAACTTCCAAGGCCTTGGTATATCTGATAAAAAACTATAAACAGTAACATAGGAGAAAATCTGAAAAATTGCAGATTGAACAACAGGAACCAAAAAGCTCTTACAACTCTCTTGGAGTTGCAAAACAGAACTATATAGCTTGTTAAAAGTCAGTACAAACTGAATTATTAAAAGGCTGAACTAATAGGGAACAAAGTAATAAAGAAGGCTGTGCAGAGGTTTTTAATTTCGTTGACTAGTTCATAATTGGAACCCAAAAGGTAGCAGTAAGCCTACTAACCCAGTGATCCTCACACTTGAAATGACACCCAGAGACAAGTTAATCATAACTTAAACAAAATTCCCAATCCCTTGCCCCGAGCTTAACATCAATATCATGTTACCTCATTTTAACTGTGAATTACACCAATAGCCCTCTTCAACTTTCCAATTGCATTAGATAGCCCAATGTATTTGGTCAAGATAAAATTAGACCCTAGTAAAGGAATTAAAAGTATAGAAATTAATTATCTATCAATTTCCAAAGAGGGAAAGAAGGAAAAGAAAAGAAGAATAAAAGAGAATGAAAGAAGACGGAAAGACAATGACATCACAGACATGAATTTTCTAATACTTTGTTCTTTTGTGTGAAATTTTGTTTCACATCTACATTATGTTCTTTAACACAGTTTGAAAGTTCAATGGGGCTAATCATGCAATTGGTAGTTCGAGAGATTTAATTGACACTGAGATTAATTTCAAGGGAACAAAATGAATTTTAGTACAGAGTAACTAATTGATAGAGTTGAGCCACAAGTCTACACTAGATTCCGCCGAGCATTTTCTATGATTAAAATAGTAAACACTATCTATCACCATAACACATTCTACCTGAGAAACACTTCTCTCAACTCATATTATTACTACAATGGGGTAACACCAGAAGTAGTCATAGCAAATTGGCAAGCTGTTGTGTTTGAATAAAATATGTAGGTGTAGGGCTCCAAAGATGAAATGAAATACCAATTACCTAGTTGCAGAAAATATATCATCAAACTTCTTTTTCAATGTAGAAGGATCTTGCAATGGCCAGTTGGCTTCATCTTGGTGTACAAATATAACATTTTCAAGAATGGCCTTCGACACATCCATTAAAGTAGGAATTTGCCGATCCATGTCAGCACATCGATAGCTAAGGCAGACTTTCTGCAGTTGCCAAAAACATAGGTACTTTATAAGTTGTTAAATTAGCATTGTACCAGAAAAACAAGTAAAAGTTTTACTCTACTTTTAAGACTAAGAGACATCTAGATAAGTCCTTTAGCTGATTTTTATTTCTTTTAAAATCATCAGACATGTCACTAATAGCAGAAAAGATGGCCAGAAATTCTTCAATGGCCAGCCCCATTTAAATGAATACCAAGTCAAGAACAAAACTTGATTGAATCATGCACAGGAAAACTATTCTTCCTTTGAGCTAACAGGTTGATGTATAAACACTATATCTTTAGCAGCCTCCAGGCGCTAATTATCGACTAGATTACAGAGCATTCCAAACTCAGAAACATCGCCCATCTGCCCTCCCCCTTCACTACCCCCACCGAAATACTTGCTCTCTCTTATAGAGGACGGAAACTGGAGTCAGAGGGTAAAGGTTGTGCAAGGAAATGCTAGATTTCCCACCTCCCTCTCCCAGTTTGACTGTTTTATGATAGTAGTAGAATTGTCAATGCCTAAAATACTAAAAACTTCATTTTCTTTTACTTGTCCAAGAAAATTTCATGACTTCATGGCTATTATTTCATATAATTTCTTTAAGTTTGAAAAATTATGTAATGCTAAAGATGGTCAAAATTTCAGGTACTTCAACATATCAAAAAGACAATATTTCCCATGGTTACCCATTATTATTTCTATCATACTCAATTGTCAATGTAATCTATAAAGCTATCTCTATCAAGCTTTACTATTTCTTATATAATATTAAGAAACTCACTAGACAACACATTTCAATGACTTTAAATTTTATGTCAAAAACCCTTCCAAATCATTATTTAAATTGCTGCGAATATGCTTAACTCTTACTTATTAGACTGAATGTGAATACTTTCCCCAATATGTGGAGCACCAAAAATGGCTGCCTCGCAATTCCAATTCCAGCTCCAAAATAGGATGCATCATGTTTAAAACCCCACCAATTATAGCATTCCTTATTACTCTATTTTGCAAAAGTTCTTTTGCATGCAATCTGCTCTAACAGATTGTCTGCGACAATACACACAACATACACATATGAGTGGGTATATATGWACAAATTTATGTTTAGCAAACGGTMGATGTCACCAATATCTATGTATGTATCTTACAAATTTAAGATATGCACACTCATGTACATTTTCTTTTCTCTTCCTTTTTGCAGGAAYTTATTATCTAACTGAAATGTAAAGCTMGTTCAGTTGGAAGGATTTGGAGAGGAAAGAAAAGATTTCAAGATTGGAAGTTTTCTTTCCTTTGGGAGTTTTATAAAAGAGAGGAAAGAAAGTAACGAAAATAAAATAAACACAGGTCCAAATTTAAATAAGTTTTCTCTCTAGTGGTAGAAAGAAAAGGAAAAAAAATGGTGGGAAAAAGCTAATTAAGTGTATGAAAATACCAGTTTGCCACAAATTCCAAATACCTTCCAACCCTCAAAGGTTATACTTGTAAATAACTTAGAAACAAATTTCTTTCCACTTCTCTCCATCAAGCTCCCAAACACATAGATAGAAGATTTGCCTCAATTTCTCTTCTTTTTTGTTCTCCTAAACTCCCAACTTCCCTTAGAAAAAGCAGACCTGTATATGCGACTAAAAATCAACCAATGGTTGCAAAAAGCAGATAACATCAATTTGCATGATCCATATTTACCTCTCCAGTATGAGGATTGATTGTTTGAAGCACACTCTCAATGGCTTTATACTCCATTTTCGTGGCCTTCTGCGACAACTGAAATGATCTAATGCAGACAACATCCTTCCCTGCTGCAGTCTTAAACCTCAACTTTATCTGTCCTTTCGTTTCCGTCTCCCCTGCCACCTTCATCATATATATTGTCAACCCATTATCAATTAGAAGATTGCCAGAAGAAGAGATTAGTCATTTTTACTGTTCTTCTTTTTCCGTCAATAAAGAGTAGTCAGCATTTGTGCCCATGTGTACACTCAAGCAGCATTCATGCAAGTGAGATACCTTTGGATCATGGATGAAGCTGTGACCAGAGCGAGCATTTGGAGGCAGTTCTCCGGTGCAAGCAACCTTCAAGCACTCAATTATAGTCTAAAACGAACAAATGAATCAGTTTACCATCTGAAAATACAGAGTTAAAAAAACCATGTAGCACAGCACCAAAAATAAACAACTTCGACACAGTAATCCCTGAACATGGGATCACTCTGATGAGTGATTATCATGTAATAAAGAGGGCTACAAACAACTGTTTTCGAGTGTAGGGAACCTTACTGCACGCGTATACCAAATTCATGCAAACCCGGCTTTTTGGAGAGGAAACAAAATACTCAAGCAGCGCACATCTTTTCAAACCGCATGCATGAAAAACTTATATCTTTCTCAAGAGCATAACTTCATTAAAAACTTACACTGTCTTTTTCACGAGCATAACTTGCAATGCACAAGTACAAGTTTTCAATGCAATTGTATATCCCAGAATTTTCAATTTGAGCACTTTGCTGAATATAAACACTTCCTATGTAGAAAACAATAAAAGCATTATAGTCTACAACTATTCCTGCAAAAGTAGCAAATATTGATAAGCAGTAATTCTTCAGAAAAATCAAAAGAACTGCTCTGCCATGCTCATACAAATATAAATACAAGTAAAAAGAAAACTATATATGCTACAAAACGTACATATGACTGCAAATAGTGCAACACTAAACGCAATCAGCTTTGCCGATTGGAAACTCATTTTGACTAATTTCTACATACCAAATTAATTACTAAAAATAAAAATAGTATTAGAGAAAAACGAAATCAATTGATGGAGAAAATAGTTGTGAAATTACTGTTTTCCCAGCGCCATTGGGGCCAACGATGAGGGTTAAAGGCTTGAAGAAGGTGATGACGTTCTTGTTTTCCGGGTCAAAGCTCCGGATACCCTTTATCAGCATTTTATCAACCGTGCTCATCTTTGTTTCTTTTTCCTCTTCTTCTTTTTCTAACAATTACATGCGATAGAGAGAGCGAGAGCAGTGTTTAAGGTGCGGTTGTAGAGAGAGGAAGGGTGTCTGACTCTGTTTGTGGGTTTAAGAACGGGATGGAAGAGGAACTATGATGCAGGAAATGGCGGGTAGTAGACTAGAAAAATAAGGTTCTTTAGACTAGACAGAATTTTATTTATTTAAGAAAATAAATATTTTTTTCCCCCTTTGGGATATCTCGATTTCTTTAACCATGTTTGGGCAGTGGGAATGAATTGAAGAAGGAAGAAGGGCTCCATTTTCTCCCTAAACAGATGTGCCAAATCTCAACATTTTCATTAACTTTTTATTTTTTTCCTTTCTTCACTTGGAGAAGTGGGAGAGGCCGTGATCGCAATAATAATTAATTATTTATTTTCAAGAGAAAAAGAAGGCTCAATCAATAGATGATTAGTGAAAATTTGGAATTCAGTTGATTTAAAAACATGCAATGAGAAAAACACATTGCCTAACGATGAAAATTTAGTCAATCTAATATTTTATTGTGAGAAGAATTTCTTAATAATTAGAATTTTATTTATTCAATAACTGATAATAAAAAATATCAATCGATGAATAATCAATCAAGCAATTGACATTAATGATAATTATTTTTCAATAAAATGGCTTAATTTAGTGGAAAAGAGACTAGAGCTATCCAAGATTAGTAGGAAAGTCACTAGAGCGATTGAAAATAATTCAAATATAGGAAAAATCAATTAGAATTAGTGAAATCATTAGATAATGCGACACATAATGAAATAAGTAYTGATTTGATCAAATTCAACTGAACAATGAGAAAAATTAGTCATGAATAAGATCATAATCGATTTTCTCAGTTGATTATTGACTGACATAACTCAAAATTACATTATTATTGATTCAATTGCTAAAAGCACTAAAAGAACAATATTTTTGTCATTGCAGCTTTAAATCTTATTCATATATRAAGCGTTTTTAATTTTCAAGAAATTTCTTTTTTGGAACATCACTTTATTAAACAGATAATTCAGACAATATCTATAGTCTAATAATAAAGTATTGCTCATTGTAGAGGTAATCCAAACAGTAAATTGATGAGGAAATAAAGTTGTCATCTGCATTGTGATTTAAAATAATCAAAGTCCAAAAAATTAAAATTATTTGAGATTCAATTATTCAAGGAATTAGCATCGCAAGTGGATATGACTCAATAATATTAATTTGAAAATGAGATCTTAATTGCTTTATTTAAATAACATTTTTATTTAAAATATAATCTGTTCAGACTCTTAATCTGAAAAGAATTTCGTAATTAGAGATACAAATATAAAATTTAATATTTTTTAAAGTTCTTACTTATTAATTTAATTAAATCTCTAATTTTGCATTTTAAATCCATACTTTCGTCCCTCCTTGCCGACCCCTGTAATAATTCCAACTCGCATCTATGCACCCTTCATTTGGATATGTTGAGGCGCTAATGCAAGTCAAAAGATGAGCTAAAAGTCTACGCGATAAATTCCCCAACGCTCTTTCATGGCACTGCTACGAACCCTCCCAATCGCCCGCCACTATTTGGAGTTTAAAACCCCTCATTGCACATGGCATCAGCATCCATTTCGTCGGGGGAAGCAGACGATTGGGACCGTCCTTTCACCGATGAAGAGCTCCAAGCCATCGACGCTGCTTTTCTAACCGCCGATACCCCTACTACCACCACCTCAACGACGACCTCCTTCTTCTCCTATCCTCCAATTGTAAAGCATCAACCTACCACCAGTGTCTCTGACGACTCTCGTACAAAAGCTCGCCGACGATTGCCTGAATCCCTCTTCATTCTCCAACAACAGAATGCCAGCCCTTTCTCTCTTTCGCCTTGCCATAGAAGTTGCTTGCATGCCTATAATTCTTGCCGCTCTTTTGCTTCTTCGTCTTATCGAGGTAATTTCTGATTTTCCTTTTAGCCTTTTAGCCTTTTCTTTTAATTTATGTCTCATTGCTTGTTAATCCCAGATGAAAGTGGAGCTGGGGAGAAAAATATGATTAAGAAGATGAAAGAATATTTTGCCATAAAGTGAAAATAGAAAATGAGTAGGAAAGGAAAAATGAAACTTCTTCCATAAAAATTTTATTATTGCTTTGCTACAAAGAATTACAACTGTACTGACTAGTGCAAGCCTTGTAACTTGCAGTACATGATTAAGGTTGTACCCTCAATTTGCTGAAGAAATAGAGGGACTACTTTATCAAAATTTTGCTCTGGTAAAATATTAGTTCAAATATACAGAATACTGTCTCAAATTTTTGTTCATTAATGGTCTCCTAACAAACTTGTCTTCTTTCCAAACAATTTATATTTCCTTATCTTTATGAACTATATTCATGAAAAAAATTTAAGTACATTATTAGCTTTCTTGTTTATTTTCTTTTTCTTTTTTGTTGTGATAATCTTCTGGGAATTTTGTTATATTAGGTAATCTGAAGATGAGATATCAAGAAGTGGCATTTAAAGGTAGAATTGTGTACAGCAGAACTCTTGATGAGGTAGAGAAATCAGCACAGGAGCTTCTAAGTTTTGTTGAAGCCAAGAGAAGAACAGAAGGGCATGTCGTTCTTGGATTTGATATTGAATGGAGGCCCACTTTTAGAAGAGGTTTTATTCATTCAACTACATTTACACTTCTCCAATTTCTTGTTCTTGAGTATCGTTCTATTTTATAATTCATTATGCCAATTTGCTACACTAATCTGTTATTCTTATTTTTAATATCAGCAATCATTTTATGCAGTTTGATAGATCCTCTAAATATTCGACTGGATATGCAGCAGTAACCAATGTTCTTTTTCTTTTTGCTTTTTGAAGACTTCTTCAATTATTTCTTTCTCCATTACTGTTGCAACTTATAAAATTCAGTATCAGGCTAAAATTTAGAATAGTCAATCATCAAGGATCACTAATCCCTGCAGGAGTAGCACAAGGAAAAGCAGCTGTCATACAAATCTGTGGGGACAATACCCTATGCTATGTGCTTCATATCTGTCATACTGGAGTCCCGCAAAATCTGCAATATCTTCTTGAGGATCCAACTTCAGTGAAGGTACTTCCTTCGTTTACCCAGAAATTTGCTGATGCTTCTACCAAAGAAGGAGCTTTTTAATTTTTCTCCACAATTCTTACTCATTAATTTCTGTAGGTGGGGGCAGCCATTGCCGGGGATGCGGCTAAGATATTCAGAGATCATAATGTATCAATAAGGGCTTTGGAAGATCTATCTGCTATAGCCAATTGTAAGCTTGGAGGTTGCAAGAAGTGGAGTCTATCTGCCCTAACTGAAATGCTTATATGCAAGCAGGTTTTCCTTGGGCTCTTCTTTTGTTATCACGAGCTAGTCTTATCAAGGTGTAATGCACATGGCAGACATCTTTAAGAAGGAAACAAAAATTTTGAATCTCTTTTATTGAAATTAACATGAAACTATAGCTTCAACACAAGAAATCTTCTGTTACAATTTTGATGCCATACTTCTTCTAGAAAGCGCTTGACAAGGAAAAGCATTCAGAGGAGACGTTAGTATTTCGAATATATAATCTACTGTTAGTTGAGAACTTAGGCTCTATTTGGATTAGGCTTTGGGGCAAGAGGAGGAAAGTTTTTTTCCWTAAGTTGGAGAGGTGAGGAATTGAAAGATTTGAATTTCAAATTTGTTTATGAAGTTAAGAATTTCTTGGGTTAAGAAACTACTTGGATTAGAAAACATAAAATGAATCTTTTCCTTAAAAAAATTCACTCTTCAACATAATCCAAATTTAAACAAAACATGATTAATCATGCAAAATCCAGCTGGAAGAAGATGTATATTGGTCGAAAGAATAATGAATAATTGATTAATGTCATTTGACTGATCGATTATTTAAATGTTTATGAACGAACAAATTCAACCATTCTTCAACCGTTCAGTCACGCGAATAGCGATTACAATTATTCTAATAATTGATTAACTATATTCCATTAATCGATTACGATTACAATAGTTAATCAGTTAAAATTTTACTCTTTAAATTTTCTGAATAAAAGGGAAATGTTACTGTAGATTTTTGTTTTTTAGTGATGATTGGAGGAAACTTTGTTGGTTTGAGGGTAAGATTTCTTGGTTGAAGGTGTAAAACAAATGACTTTTTTAAATTTGGGGCAAAAAATTTCTTGGTTGAAAGTATAAAACAAAAGACATTAAGTGTAGTCCAAATAGAGCCTTAAGCTTCTGGATAAGTGGCAATCGATAGATCACGTGATTATTGTCCAGGATGTGCATGCAAAAACATACAGAGCTACCTAGGATACCTATTTTTAAAGAGGCACATGGTAACTCTTTGTAAAGTTTGCAAGTGCATTTAGCTATTTGTAATTGAATACGAGGAAGAGAGTTAAAGGTGAGGAAGGTGGCACTGCTGGAATCATGTAGTTCTTTAGATAACATGTGATAATTATGTAACTTCTAGTTTACTTCATTGAAGATTCCTCGTACTTTTACTTGTGCATTTTCCCTTTCCTTATACTTGTTTTAGACCTGAATTTTCTCTGTTGGACCGCAGAGAATCATCTGACGTTCCCATCTATAGATTCTGATTGAGTTCACAGCTTCAATGCTGGCTTTCACTTTCTATCTTTTCTTTTGAGTTTTAAGTCCTTTTCAGTTTAGATGTCAGTGGAGGAATAAGAGATTGGGCTTCCTCTTTCTCACTAATCTTATTATACTATGGTTTACCTTGGGTGCACATACCAAATTTCATCCRCTGACAAGCTAACTYTATTTAGTTTGACATCTCTAGAGCTCATCTTACTGTCATATGAACATGATTTACATAAATATGAAATTGAAAATATTGAATTCTTGCAGCTGCCTAAACCCAACATAATTAGACTGGGAAATTGGGAGGCTGATACTCTGTCAAAGGAACAACTACAGTATGCTGCCACAGATGCTTTTGTTTCTTGGAACCTGTATCAGGTAGATGAAAACCATTATTCTATGTAAACCCTGCGTTTTCTGGGTTTTCAGTGGCTTGAGCTTATTGATATGTGAAATCCAGCATGGGCCTGCAACAAACCGAGCTTTTCATGAATGGCTCACGAAAAGCTCAGATCAAGCTCAGCTTTGACCAAGCTCAAGCCAAGTTCTAGCCTAGCCAAAATTTTACTTGAAGTTTGTTAAGAGCTCTGCTTGGATGCTCGAGTCATGAGTTTGGCTTGAATCTTGATTAAAAATAAATAAGTATATAACCTATACTTCCTCCATTCAGAATTGAATATCCACATTTCTATTTTGAATTGTCCCAAAGCGAATGTCGACTTACCTAAAGTAAACATATTTTCTATCTAAACTTCCATATTAGACCTCTTTAATTTGATGGATAATGACTTCCACTGACATTTAATTATATTTATCTTAAAACTTATATGTTGTGGGCATCTCTATTTATATATTTCATTGTACTTATTGTGTAGTTTCACAACAATAACCTTAACAAGTCAATAGTTATGCTTCTTAGTTCTTAATTATTTACTAAATCTTATTTTCATTTGTTGGACTTCGAGACTGTTTTTAATCACAAAAAACAAATAATTAGTTTGAGTAACTTTTACTTTAATATGGCATACTTCTTTTATTATTATTATTATTTTTTTTTACAAATGGTTTTTAGTTACTTGTATAGCTTATGTATATATTTTTCCTTAAACAAAATTATTTTTTTATAATCATAAGATAGTTATGTAATTTTATTTATAATTGTTGTAAATATAACTAGTTTTCTAGATATCAAAAATACAAATGAGTGTCATATCATATGCTAATTTCTACTTCCATTAATTTTTCTTTTTGTGTTCATTCTGTAAAATAATTTGTTCTCCTGGCATTGATTGATGGTGTTCTTCCTACAATTAATCAATGAGTACTGACTTTTTTAATTACCTTCAAACCCACAGTTCACTCTAAATAGACTATATTTCTCATGTTTGAWGTTGACCAGAAATATTGTTATTATTATTTTTTGGATAAAGCTTTTCAAATGGTCACCTGTTCAGTTTAAAATGCACTACTCTTGTTCATGGCGTATGGGTAAATGCTGGTTATGTTGTTGTTTCCTTAACAAAAACATGATAACGCTAGAACTTGATATAGGTGCTCAAAAGTCTTCCAGAGGCTGCTAATAACAAAAGCGAGGAACTGGTGGTTGAAGCAGCCCAGTAGAATGATCAGCCTTCAAATAATTGCAACTGGATTAGCTTATTTCGAGGGCATGTTACTAACAGCTACTAAACAGTTCACTGCATGCGGTTATCTAAGTGAAGGAGCTTGAATCTGCAGATGAGGAATAGCCTTGAAACTCCAGCAGGTCTGCTTTTCTTACTGAAGTGAAATGCAATTATGTTTATAAAACTCAGGATTTCAAGTAAAGCACTGCATCAAGCTACTTATGATCTTCTCCACTCTCGAATTGTAGCCTGATAAATTATTGCTCCCTTCATAAGATTCCGCATATCTGTCTTGAATCAGTTAATTCTTGAATTTGCTGTAAAAGATCTGGTAAACTATATTGTTTGTAGTCATTATCTGTTGTAAGAGACATAGATTGCCTCTTGGAATCCTTTCCCTAGTAGCTGAGTTTGTTTAGAAAATGAAAAAATATTTGACAAAGACTTTACTGCATGTTCTTGTTACAGAGTTCATTTGTCATATGTTTTAGACCCATAGCAGTTTTATTTAAGCATATGGAGTATATTTCTTATCTTATAGTAGTTCGTGCCAGCTGAGATTGTATATGTTCTTCTTGGCATTCTGTTAGCAAGCACTTCTTCACTTATGTGTCTGTTTCATTTTGTGAGTAAAAACAACTTTATTGATCACTTGATATCTTGGTTAAGCAAGCGGCTGCTTTTGCTTGTTTTCTGCTCTCTGGAGCTTCTTGATCATTTATATAAACTTGCTGTTTAACATCGTATTTTGTAGATTGAGATTGAAATTGAATTAGGCTGAGTCTGAGACTCGGAATTGAACTCTTTACATCCATCTATAAATTGATCATGGTGTATATATAATGTTGAACTTAAACTATTTTTTCTATTAAGATTCTTTATTAAACAGTAAGGAAACTAATGCCACAGCTCGTAACCACCCGGGCACAACAAAAGAACATTACTGTATTCTTTACTTTGTCTTTTCACACACTTATAATGGGAAAAGAAGAAGGTATAGGCATGCATGAATGAAGCATCTTGAGCTTTTATGTTTGAAAATTTGATGAGAACCCGAGGACAATTACTTGCCCAGAAAGCAAATCATCCCTTTTTGTGGTTGTCTCTTAAGTCATTTTTCTGGGTTCATTATGCGACCTCTTGCTACTTGTAGAGGCCATCATATTTTGTTTTACTCTTGAATTCTTTTTTTCGTACTTTTTGGTTCATGAATGGTTTCTTGACATTTGGATGAATATATAAAACATTTTCCCCCCACTCAGACAAATAATTATGAAGTTCTCAACCCTTTATCAAAAAGCAAAAACAGGTTGATTTATCATAATAGAGAAACCTTTGAACCTTTAGCACATAAAAGGAAAATGAATCATTAGGAAGCACTGTTTTCATTCTTTTCTTTCCCCTCTTTTTGGCTGGCTGCATAGAGAACTAAACAAATTAGTAACACTTTCTGAGGGATACCATTCTTAAAGTTGCTTAGTATTAAAGCAAAGCAACGGTTTATGATAGAGACATGAAGAAAAAGGCAAAATCATATTCATATGCTCTCCTCTGGTCCTCTCTTGCCTCCAACCTTTAATGTAGAACCCAATTAAATCAACAGTTTACTTCTCTTCAGCATCTGCACTAAATTAATAGGACTGTATTATTCTCGTTTATGGATTTAATGATTTTGCGTATTTTATACTTCAAATATTTTTACAACAATACATTTATTTGCTATCAATGATTGTGAACAAAGCTGGGGAAGACAAGTAAACGTTTGCAAAAGGAATGAATTCTCGATTTCTTTTTTACCTTATACTCGTAGGAATGACAAAACTTTATGTCACTAATGGTGTTTTCACTATTTAAACATGTGCAATTGTATGGCCATTGTGAGAGGGACACTAAGAGTAGATTTAGGGTCATACATGGCTTAATTCCTAGATGACTAAGAAAGATGGCGGTGGTGCATGTGAGTGGGCCTTTCTTCTTGGCTTTCCTTTGCATCAAGTCTTATTCAATCAATGACTCATCTCGAGTTTTCTGGGCGATTACGCCCTCCATGTGAAGGGTATGGTGTGGTATGGGATCCCCTCTGCAAATGGAAACCAAAAAACTTGAATATCCAATCAAACTGACTGTGGTTATTGGATGATGATCTTTTCTATTCGTCATGGTCGGTTAGGGGAATTCCGTTTCTCTTGTCCTTCCCTTTTATGATCCGTGACATAAAGTATTCAATTCTTTTCTCAACACATTACACTTGTTGAGTATGATAATAACAATAAATATGAGGGGTATTAATCAATCAAATGTGATATACTAATATGTTAATTTTTTTTAAAAAAAATCAATTGATACTGAGACAGAAGCGACAATTTTTATCTCTGTTAATAGAACTTTACGCTAAGTCTTGTTATTATTAATTGACTCCTTAATCAATTATCTAATTGCATGAAGAGAGGAATAGCAAAACCGACGTGACACACGGAGATTTCTTCTTCATGACTCTTTTCGATAATTAAATACTTATTTTTGAAATAGTGTGAAAATAAATAAATTAAAAGATCATGAGATTCAATAAAATACTAAGTCAATTGAGTATAACATCAGCATCGAAAAGTACTTGCTGAATGTGTCATTTATGATGATTTACATACACACTTTCTCCCTAATAACAAGTGTGGCTCAAAATTAGATATCCCAAATTAAAATGAATATAGTCTAAATTACTCATTTACTTTGGTTTATGAAATTATACGAGGAAAAATTGTTAATTTTGAGTCTTTGATATTCCGAGGTTTCAGTCTTATCCAAAATCTCTAATCATACATCGGATTATTTAAATTAATAAGGTTAGTTAAGTTGCCAATTACTTGTTTGTCTTTGCTACCTTCGTTAAAAGAATAATTCTTTTGACGGTCTTTTCTCTCTTGTTTACTTTTGCCCTTTTTTGAGCTATGTTGACAGAAGCCCATATTATCTGCTCTATGTCCAAATTAGTATTTTTTTTTCCTTTAAAATATAATATATATGTATGGATTGAATTTAATTTTTTGAATTACAGTGCTTCACTCGACCATTAAACTATTAATTTAATGAAGAATTAATTTTCGTATCTTTATTAAATGTGTCTTTTAAATCCTACAAATTTTAAAACTCAATACTATTTAGATAATTAAAAAGTAATTGAATAATTGACTTGCTRTTCATATWCCTAAAAGGTCCTTGGCTCAAGAAAGAAAAAGAAGTTGGTTAAAAAGGTACATTGTTAAAATAAAAATGATTTTAAACAAAATAATGAAAATTAGAAGAAAGAAAAGGCATATTCCTATCTGCTATGCTATCTCGTCCTAATGATGAATTAATGAATGAGGAATGACGTGGTTAATGTCATTAGTAGCTAGTGTGAGTCAACCAATAACAGGAGCGCGTGGGTCCAGCCTGACAATAAGGAAAAGATTGAAAACAGCTCGATCTCAAATGACAAAGTTAACCCTGAAGTAGTTAGAAAATACTGGAAGTGGCATAGAAGGTTCCCAGACTGCAGTCTCTGCCGACATTTTTAGTAGTGCGTGTTAAGAAGAGCGAGAAATAAGGAGATATGACGCGTTCGCGGGTGTGTGGCTGATTTACTCACTGGTCTTTTATGTCGTTTTGCAGTTTTACCCACGGAAAACGACATTTCTCACTGCTTTTAGCCTTTTGCGGCTTAATAACTAAATTCTAATCTGATCTAATCATTACATATACGAGGTTTAGGAATTTGCTAATAATGACTTCTTTTTCACAGTAAATAGTATGATGTCACCCTGACATTGGAAAAAGAAGTTAGGGGAGTAGAAACTCTTAGAAATAGCAATGGCAATTTTCAATTTTAGAGTGGGAAAATAATATCTTTTATATATTTTTGAGTTCGTATTCAAATTGATCTCATTTTACTTTTAGGGTTCGAGTTTAGATTGAATTATCTCAATTGATAGTTCTACTCGGGACTATAACAGTGAAAGAAAATGATAGTCAAAAAAGCATTTCCCAAGCAAGAATTGCTCCCCTTGAGAAAGAAAGTGACTCAAGCTGCTAAAATCTTGATATCAAATAGGCAAGTTTTGGGTACTCATAATGCTGCACTTACTGTCTCTTTAACCATTGGTGAAATCTGGATAAGCATAAAGCTCAGAAGACTTCTCTTCTTTTTTTAAAGTGAGTGCTTAGCTTATCAGCAGCTGAAGCATCTCCCAGAACAAAATCTTCCTCTTTTCCTCTTCCTTTCGTCTCTCATCATTCAAGAACAGCAAGGTGGCCCCAGCCTCCTCATCAAAGGACAAAGGATCCTTTACTGTAGGGTAACACGAACATCAATAATATACATCCCCTTTCTTTCACTTCTCAAGCCGATATCAAAGTCAAAAGCATGCAGCATTCGATATGGCTCCCACACAAACCACATTCCTTTGCATTCCATTGGCAAAACAAAAACCAAAGGGCCATGCCCTAAAGCTGTGGGCACTTGTACTTTGTGTCGCAAAGAGCATGTACTTAGCTTGGTACTCCACCATTCACGTCCGGATGTGTGAATAATCGAGATCCGTATACATGATCTTCAATCTTTCTTCTTGATAAAATTTCAAAATGTTATATATATAACGTAGAAAATATGTTATAAGTGAACCCACAAAGATCTCAGTACTTCCTTCGTAAATGCCTCCTTATCTATACTTGTGTGAGATTTTGCACACTGTTCCCTTTGATGCTAGGATGAGCATATGAAAACATATCTCATTGGAAATGTCAAGCTCATGTTCTAGTCAGGTCACATCAAGATGTTTGAACCCATTATTTTGTCCATAGTGTCCTTGCTTCTACATCTTTTCCCTCAAACAGCCAAACCTGGAAACCCCACAAGGCCAACCAACAAGAAATTGGAGGAAGAGAGAAATGGTAAAGAATTGAGTAGTGGCACTAAAAGACAAGGAAAAGGTATAATGGACTCGCCTTCCTCGGGAGGAAAGAGTTGAGTTTATCATTTAACTTAGTTGTTGTACTACTACCTCATCATCATCACTCAAGTGGTATTTAAGATGGGTTTCAACCAAGATTTGGATGCAAAATGAACCGAGTATATATGAGAACTTTGAAGAATAAAAGAAGCCAAAAATCTAGTACCTCCAATGTGTTGTTTTGTACCAAATTGACAAGAAAAAAGTAAAGTACATTCTTGAACAAGAGGGACTGTTCCTATCCCTTTGAAGGTTCTTATGGAAGACAAGAAAGAGCCCACAAACCAACCTCATTTATTTTAATTCCCTACACTTGACTCGAATTATCTACATCAATTCATCATATATCTCTTAATTCAGAAAAAGAGGACGAAGAATATCAAACATATATACATGTATAAGTAGACTTTTAAGATGTTAAATACAAGTTTACATATAAAATTTTCACTCTCATAGGTAGGTACATAAGAAGAATTTCAAAAACTGAATTTTCTTCTTTTGGCAAGTAGAATGGAAGTTTCATTTCATTTCGGGGTTCAAGATTTTTATATAAAATTGAAAATAAAACCGACATAAACTATTACATAGGATTTATAAGTACTTCTAATAAAACTTTGTCAAAAGAAAATAAAACCAACAAAATCCGTCCCGACTAATAAACAAGTAAACTCATTAAGGAAAAAATAAAAGGTTTTCTCTCTCTAGCATGTGAAAGGGAAGCATAAAGTATGAGGAATAAATAAAAAGAAAAAAGAGGAAGCTTCGTCTACCATACCCGTCGTCTCCGGCATATCTGTATCTTCCGTCAACGACACCGACGCAAGAGGACAATGCTTCGGTCCCACTTTGCCAAAGAATCCCATAAAATCATCTCGTCTCATGTATTTTTATTTTAAGTATATATAAATCAACATTAATATCGATATTTTACTCCATGTTCATGCATATGGTCGATATTACTTTTATTGAACTATTATTTTACCTCTTTATATTGTTTATTACCGATTAATATCTGAAGCTTAAATTGAAGAATATTTTGATATTAAGAGGAAGTTTATAAAATAAATATCTCAAAATTTATCAAGAATAATGTCGAATCTGAACTAATATTTCAATTTAGATTGAATGGTTAAATGAAATATATCGATCTATTAAATATTGCTCTTTGACTAATAAAAGATGGATAAGAAAAATACCTTATTAGATGAGTAAAGGGAAACTGGTTATCCTTTGGTAGAGACATACTTTATTTCATTGCAAAATCACCAAAAAACTTGCCATTCGATTTGACGATAAATTCAAGTAGGTCCTCTACTCCTCTTCTTCAYCAATGTCTGCTTTCTTTCTTTCTTCTTCGTCCATTTTTTTCAAAATTAATAAAATGAAGAAAATATCCTCTAATTTCTTGCACCATTGGATATTGTTGTCCATATATATATATATTTTGGTCGCATGCATGGACAAAATTAGGCTATTGTAGGGAAGACATAACAAAGTAAGGTATCATGTATCTAAGGTAATAAATTAAGTCTTGCAAGGAACACTAAAACATATAAAGTGGTCCATTTTATCATAATAACAAATATTTAACATTTCGAAGAAAGAATAATGCTGAGAATCAATTAGATATAAGGACTATTGTGGGAAAAGAGATGTCAATCTCAATAATTATTTCAAACGTAAATTTTAACATCATATTGTATTGTTTCGATCGAATTATGAATGATTAGGGTTGACATAACCAGACTTTCGTAATGCTATAAGAACAAAGCCAAAGTATCGATTGATCGAATGAATTGTGAAAAGAGCAGCAAAGTGTGTAGACTACATGTGCATATATTGGTGCACCGGAAACCTAGCGAAGCAAAGACATGAACCTCAAAGTTTGGCAATCCAAGATTTAATTAAGAAGTTCCATTAAACTTGAGAATAAAGTATGATTCAGATCAAGATGGCAGTTGATTTTATATTGTCAGAACTGGGCAGCAACTTCCGAGGAAGAAAACGAACTTTTTAATCTGTCTGAACACAACGAAAATTGAAATTAGATCTACTGATAACATTAAATGCTCTCATCACACAATCGATTCAGTTTTCCATTGGTTGAAAACTCCACTCTGTTTATAATATTAGTCACAACAATCATACTAAATAGTTACCTAAAATCATCTGTTCTTTGTCGGTGAGAAACGGTCATAAGATTAATCAATCATCTTCATCAACCCTTTCACTATTTACAGAACAATTCAAAGATTATCGAACTAAATTTTCTTCCTTTAATTACATATTCATATTGTTGCGTTATTCCAATCTTCAAGAAATTTAGTTATTTTTTAAACTTTATTTTCTTCAAATGAGCCAAACAAACTTTATTCACGATTACACAACTTCGAAAACACTGATCACCTTGTCATATTGCGTTAAGTCAAAAAATTTCATGAGGGTACTGTAGGAATCAAAAGACCCTTGTTTTGGACGCTGCATGTCTAACTTCTTGACTGTAAGTCAATCACGTCGCAATATGAGCAATAAACAYGGAAAATAAATAAAATGCACCAACGGATGASCTGCTGTCTTCATCGTGGTACCCAAAACCTATTCAAACTCACTGCATTTGGATTGAGACACTACTTTGGTTCAAACTTCAACATGCATAGTACTACTACAACACTGACAAATTAATTTTGAAATTTAATTAATAACTTACTTACATGAATATATCTAAATTTGAACCTTAAATTTAGTTAGAACATATTGTAATCAATTTAACAAACCTTTCAATACGTTCATTTTTTACAATTTTATCACTTTYTCTATTTTATTCAATTTATATTGAACGATCTTCAAAATGTAAAATTAGAGAGTAGGATATGAAAGAATACGATTAACTTTGTCTAATAAAGAAAAGTTTAGTAAAAACTTTACATGTTTAGTCATGTTCTTATAGTGTTAAATTGAGATCCTGTATTCGAAATTTTACATGTCGTTAATCTCAAACTTAGGCTTCATTTTCCTAAGGACCAAAGTAGAAAGTAGTCTTTGTCTTGGTGCTGACATAATAGTAGTTTTGAAGATGAGAAGTGTTCTCATTAGTAGACGTGTGTCTCACGTGGTTTTGAGATTTTCTATAGTTTTCTTATACAACGAAATGTAGCTGGCATTTGATTGCATAAATGCAAGGACCAATCCACAATAATTTAAAATATGAGGGACATTTAATTCAATTTTCTTCGCAGCCCACCACTCGTCCCGCGTACACAGCCCCCATCCCCCCCTCCCCCCGCTCCTTCCTTCTTTCCATCTGTAAACGAGTGAAAGCTTAGTTAAAATACACAAAAATGAAAGTGGTCTCCAACCAACACCCAGTCACCCACCCTCTTTTCTTTGGCCCCCATCTCTCTCAATCCTTGCTTTATAATCCAAGCTATCTACACACTTCCAGCTTCAGGGTCTGAAAAAAAAAAAAAAAAAGGCACACCCTCAAGCTCAAAATCATTTGTACATTTTCATTCTTCMAACACTTCTGACAAATCTTTTCAAAACTTTGTCTTCTTGATTTGGTTTCAAGATTTCTTCTCCCATAGACCTAAAAAATGCAGTACTACACAGCAGCAATGGCTTCTTCTCCACCAGATACAAGCAAAACAACAAAGCTAGAACGCTACAATAGCTACATCAGAAGAGTGAACAGCACAAAACTCTTAGCTGCTTCTTCCAAATTGCTGTTTCGTGTAACTCTTCTTGTTGCTTTGCTTCTTATTCTTTTCTTCACCTTAAACTACCCACCAATTTCTGATCAAAATCCGCATCATATTCACACCACCCACAACTTCCTCTCTTCCGCCTTCTACGGCAGCGGTGCAGCCTGGGAAAAGCAAGTCCGTCACTCCTCAACTCCTCGCCGCCCCAGTGGGATGTCAGTTTTGGTCACAGGTGCTGGTGGATTTGTTGGAACTCATTGCTCGTTAGCATTGAAGAAAAGAGGTGATGGGGTCTTAGGCCTTGACAATTTCAACTCCTACTACGATCCTTCTCTCAAACGTGCTCGACAGAAATTGTTAAGCAAGCATCAGATTTTCGTAGTCGAAGGGGATCTTAACGACAGTGAACTTCTCAAGAAACTCTTCGACATTGTTCCCTTCACTCATATTCTTCATCTAGCTGCTCAAGCCGGTGTCAGATACGCAATGCAGAACCCACTATCGTACGTGAATTCAAACATTGCTGGYTTTGTTAACTTGCTTGAAGTAGCTAAATCTGCTGATCCACAACCGGCAATTGTCTGGGCGTCATCAAGCTCGGTTTACGGACTCAACACCAAGGTACCATTCTCTGAAGAACACCGAACAGACCAGCCTGCAAGTCTATATGCGGCCACCAAAAAGGCCGGCGAAGAGATTGCTCATACCTACAACCACATTTATGGTCTGTCCTTAACTGGGCTAAGGTTTTTTACAGTTTATGGTCCTTGGGGTAGACCAGATATGGCGTACTTCTTTTTCACTAAGGACATACTTCAAGGGAAGCCGATTAATGTGTATGTCACACAAGATAACAAAGAGGTGGCGCGTGACTTTACTTACATCGACGATGTAGTGAAGGGATGTCTCGGTGCACTCGACACGGCTGAGAAGAGCACCGGGAACGGCGGTAAGAAGAAGAGGCCAGCCCAATTGAGGGTGTACAACTTGGGTAACACGGCGCCGGTGTCGGTGGTGAAATTGGTGTCAATTCTTGAGAATTTGCTGAACGTGAAGGCCAGAAAGAATGTGATTAAGATGCCTAGAAACGGCGACGTTCCATTCACTCATGCTAATGTCAGCCTGGCATTCAAGGACTTCGGATACAAGCCKACCACAGATTTAGCCACCGGATTGAGAAAATTTGTCAAGTGGTATGTCAACTATTATGGGATTCAATCAAGGGTAAAAAAGGAAATAGACATCAGCAGCAACGATGAYTCAACATCATCATAAATCTYCATCAGCACATGGGCTGGTACTCACTTATCATTTTCATTTTCTATAAATTAATTTTCTTCCACTTAAAACTTTTCTTTKTTTMCTTTYTCCCCTCAAAGTTGTYGATGTTGTATTTGGAYCAATTGGTGTTACTCTTGTTGTAGTATAGGCATAGAAATTTTATATATACAACATCATAAAACAATGAAAATATGAGACGGAACGACAATTGTAGATCTATGGATTGTAATAATTATTATTTCCGTTTTTAGGATTACGGGTAGTAATCTGTACAAAAGAGTGGTACAGATGAACGACCTTTGTATCAAAGAAATCATAATTTGCTTGAACAACAATGATGGCATCAAATATTCTTCATATTTTATTTTGTGTTTCCTTTAATGTTATTTTATATAATTTCTTTGAGAATTCTATGATTAGTTTTGCCACTTTTCTTATTACAATTTGATGGGATGAGATTTCCCACTACTTTTTAGGATTGAACATGTTTAAAACAATTTATCAAACCTTTTCAAAGTGAAAACTATGAATGGATTGCTATATCTGTGGTGAGATTGTCTCCRAAAGACAATACAAGGGTGCATGCAAAGTTAGAAATTTCCCATATTTATTCAATCCTTACAAACCTTAAGGAAATKAGAGGATATTTCTGATCATATTGAATAAGTATTTCTCACTTGAACTTTGGGCCAACGGCTAGTTGTGCCGTGATAAAACTTCTCTCTCCCTCTAAGGTATATGTCTCTTATTGAAGTAATACAAGAATTAGAAAGAGTTGCTTGTAGAATACTCATTCAATCAACATCATTTAGGAAGTGTAAATTTGAAGGATTTAGCTTTACAAGAACTTTTTTTGACCAAATCAAGGTGTAGATCAAGATTGTTTGGATTAACCTAGGAAAGAATTAAACAATATAACTATAGTCTTCCAACCTTGTAGGGCAATCAAATGTCACTCCAAAACCTAGAATTTGAATCCAACTCACAACTCCTAATCTTCTTCCAATGCGAATACGTCTTTCTTTCTAAAGAAAAATAAAGTGAACAAATAGAGTGAGGATCGAACCGAAAACTTATCATTCCGTTACATATAGCTTTTAGTAATTGATGTTGATCATATATTGTCATTTTCATAAGCTCTAAATAGTACTATTAGGTACAAAATTAAGTGGGACACGTCACATCCTCAAAATGACCATAATGTAACCTTTCTCTATATATATAAAAGGTGAAACAATTCCATTTGTGGAGAGATTATGCTAAGACTGCTAGTAGAAAATTCTATTCAGCTAGTTTGCTTCCGAGACTATATAAACATTAATAAATCAAACTTCTCACTATTTTTATCAACTAAATCAATATAATCAAACCCTTATCCGGTTTATTCAGATACTTTTACCGAGCTATTGTGTTAAGGATGATTATTATTTTCCTGACTTTCATGTGAGTGTCTGAACATGGTACYTGGYTATCTAGTTGTCTAACTCTCTAAACTCATTCATATCTGAAACTCATATCATTTGAACCAAATGGAAAGCTCACTACATAGCATTGATTTTATTAGTCAAGGCCAGCAAAAGAGGATCCAATTATCAGAAGACGAAGAAAAGCCTCTGTTTTTCCACCTTTTCTACGAATGGAAATCTCYCATGATCTCACATAAYTTTTCTATTGGCCACTTGCTAAATTCATCAATATTTTAATCGTTAAATAGCCTGATTCTTCTAAAACAATCTTTCTATATCGTTGGGACGAGCTTGAGAAGGCGCAATTCCATGTATCTGGGTGATACATTGTAACATGAAATAGTGCATATCCAAAGTCAAACAAGAAGACTTTTCATGAATCAAGAATCCTACCAAATGGAAGTACAAAAGAATGGAATTTTTAGACTCTAGAATGATCTAAAACTACTATATATGTTGAAGAAGACTCTGAACTCATAATCAGATCTTATATTTACACAAAAAATTCAGCATATTCCCAGACAAATTAATTCATATAACCATTTTAAGATAGCATAGGATCCATTTATCTCGGAGAGCTTCGGTTTGTTCTGACTTTGTGCCGGCACTGGTCAGAAAATTCATTGATGGGCTGTCTTCTTCTTCTTCTTTTTTTTTTTTTTCCCCCCCTTTCCTTCTCTTTTTTGTGGTGAGGAATCTAATAATGGATTGTCAAATGCCAACTTGTGAGAAGATCTTGTCTCAAGATTGCCGAGTGTTTTCAGGGTCTAATCCTCGAGCATGCCTAGCCGATTGCCGAGAACTTTCGACACCATATGCTAGCCGACTACAAAGATGTTTGTGGGTGTCCCCGAGCATGGCTATAGTGAATGCTGAGAACTTTCCACTGTGATTTCCCGGAGTGCCAGCACGATATTGTTATTCAAAACTAAACAATTTGATTATGAAAATTCTATAATTAGATTGTCGGTGTTCTAAGAAGGAAATATGAACCTGATTTAGATGGTGGAAGAAGAATATACCTTATGTTTTTTTTCTTTATCGATGACCAAAACTGAGGAAAAAGAAGTATTCTTTGCAAAGTCAAATTATTTGTGGTACCAGAGATGTGACTTTATTCTTCTTTTTCCCTTTTCCTAATGAGAGGATAATTGAGTTCTTAAGAAGATGAAAGGGAAGTGGAGTAGTTAGAGGAAGAGAAAATGAGAGGATAAAAGCGGCTGCATCCTTCCAAAATATACCAGAATGGCCATGAGAGCTTGGGAAAAGAAGCTTCCATTCATAGATTGCTCTAAAACTAACCTTTTTGATCGATGCTTTCAGAGACATATTCAAGTACCTGCTAAACTGATTCTTTAATATTCTTGAAGCTATATTAAACTTGTTAGCTAGCTCCAGTAGGACTTCTTTTGAAGCTATATGCAGTTGGCTGGTTACATCAGCTAGCTAGAGAAGCACCAAAACCCTTCTCACGAAAACCTTCTTCTTAATAGTGAGCATTGTCTGAGAGATGGGGACCTTTTGTGACCACTTCACAGTCAATATCTTTTGTAAGCATTTTTAGCAGTATATGTTAAGTGAGTCCTACTTTTCTAGATAATGCTAATGCTCATATAGTCAAATTATCGGAGCTCTATTATATCAAAACTACACCAAAACCCACAATCTTTTGGCAGCTACATCTCAATTATGTAAACACTAGAGTCATCTCTATAGCCTATATGGCTACGAAGTAGGGTTTGAAGAGACTTTTGCCTCCATCACTCCGAATTTCATGCGAGATAATTAGTTCTAACGGAGAAGGATATCCACGATTTGGAGAGACATTATTTCTTAGATATGCCTCGATGGCTAATGAATTTTCAACATTGCATCGAGATTAGAGAGGCAAACTTATTTAGACATATCTAAAATAAATAAGTGATAAGTCTTCAAATCAATTCAAATGCTCAATTAATGTATATGAGGTAATATATATAAATTAATTCTAATTTTAAAAAAATCATTTTCAACTATTTAATGCTATTAAACATTATTTTTCTTAGATGGGAACTCTCGAACCACCAAAATATCAAGCATATATTTCACATTTTTTTAATAATAATCACATTATTATCAAAGCTCGTATGGATATGGATGGCTTGCCGACAATGGTATAGCTCCAAAAGTCCTCCAATTGATGATTGGTGACACCCCAAATGAGCAGTCCACATCTCATACCCTACGACTTGCTTGCTTCGTTTGATTCTCAAGAGTTCATAGACCTTCATGCAATTCATCAATCAAAGTTATATCTGATTTAAATTTCTCTTTAAATTTGTCGTTTTCCAATATTAATGAGTGACATATCCTCCAATCAAGTAAGGCAAGACATTAAAGAGAAATGTAATAAATATTTCAGAACAATCAGTACATCACGTATACCTCGTAATGACGACAAAACAATCATTTAATGAAATACTATAAGCATCTTTAAAGTACAAAAAACCCCACCCCTACTTCTCATGTGTGACAGACTATCTTCCTTTCCCTTACAAATTTATTTTTCTGAGAGATCTCTCTATCACGAATTTATAAATCACATGCTCGCATATTCGATTGATTAGATTACTAACATCTCTTACCATAATAAATAAGTCTAAAGTTCAATTTACGATGCTCTCTCTAGCTCTTCACAAAAATGATAACTAAATGCACTTCCAAAGTAATTGCTTATGAGAACTCTTTACCCTCCAAAACTAAAATTAAAAATGCACGAAGTAATTGAAAGCACTAAAAAATATGGAATCCAGAAAATAAGTCATAAGGTGGGGCCAGTGTCCAACGAATTGGATAAACCGAAAGGCCAAAGGGATGGATGAAGTCCACTGGACTGCTAGCTCTATCCCAATCCATGCGTAGAGCGAGCTTAAGTACTCGGAGCGAATTTCCATATCTAGCTCTCTCTATATATATAAAATCCATGAGTGCAATCGATCAACGAAGGTACAAAGTCACAAGGTGAGAAGTACCAAATAAAGAAATCCTTGGTTCCAATCATAGCCTCCAAAACCGAATTTTATAGAATTTTCGTCGGAGGGAAGTTTCATATTTGCAATCATAATCTTTAGAAGAATAACTTCTTACTACCAAAAACTCTCCTCTCCTCTCCTCACCAATGCAGAAAATAATATTTAAACGTACGAAGGGAAACGTCTGTGTGAGAAGACTTATCACACTAGTATTAAACACTGAAAATCAAAATAGTCTAGAACGTCCAATTAAAACAAAACAAGCGACTTGAGTTCCTAAAGTAAATATCTTGTACTCTATAAACAATAGCTTAAGATTAAGATGAGACTTAGTATCCAAAATTTCCTCCAGAATTGTCATAGTCACCACGGTAGCCACCTCCTCCACTTCTTCCTCCAAAACCTCCACGAGGACCACCACCAGGTTTTTCTTGAGCATARCTTACTCGAATATTCCTCCCTTGCAATGCCTGCACAAGGCAGAGTGGTAATTAACATCAAAATAATTGAACTAATAAGTAGCACTGCTACACCGGAAATATCCAAATTCTCACCTGTCCATCCATAGCCAGAGCTGAGGTTGCAGAGTCAATATCAGCAAAACTCACAAACCCAAATCCCTTTGATCTACCAGAGTCCCTGTCCACTATAACTTTCGCTGTGCAAGGAAGTCRCAGAATAAGCAAAGAAAAGGAATCCTACTACACACCAAGCMATAAGAAAATTGTCTAGCTCTCAATGAATATATGTATGCCTAAGTGCTCATGGATATGACGTTTATGAAACCACATCCTAGACTCCCAAAAAMAAGGAMAGTTAACTTACCTACTCAACTTAGAAAAGGGCCTTGGACTTGCCCGAATCATTAATAATGCAACCCCGCTGATCGCCTTAAGACTCATAATTTACAAATGCAATATGCCAAAAGTACACTTCATTTCTTGTAAAGAAATGAGCCAAAGAAAATAATTGACTCAAGAACCCATTTCAAACACTGCAGAGAAGCCATTAAGTTACATCAGTAACTTGAATCAAACAAAACGACCTTTAAGATTTCAACCAAGAAATTTAGTCACTAGCAAAAGAAACAATGACAACTAAAAGTAACACCACAACCCCCCGCTGGCTAAACGCTATATAGATGGTGAACAGAATGAAACAAAGAGCAGGGAATCCCTAAGAAAATTACAGCCAACAGACAGCATTTGTCTCCAGACACTTTAAGCAGGAACATGAGAGAATTTTCATACTATTCAGTACTGAGGAAAACATTGGAGTTATAGAATAAGTTGACATGATCAGGAGAAGGCCAAGTAGTAACATCAACACATTATGCATGTGCCAAATAGGCATCAGATGTGCTCAATGAGTATTTATTTTCCATCTTATTACTCTAAAAGCTTATTTATCTCCAGACAAGTTCTTAAACTTTGTCGAAGTGCATTGGGAAGACAAAAAGTTGAATCACTTCAAATCCCCAATATAAGAACAATAACATGTTCCACATGCTTGAGTAGCAACACATATGACTACATTAACTAGATGACTCCCTTTAACAACTTATACCATGTAAAAGCAATAAGCCCCAAAAGCATAGTCAAATGTAGACCCTAAATGAAGCTTTTAATAGAATATTTATTTGCTTCAAGATTGAACCGTAAAATGCAGTTAGAACTACCATCAGTGACCTCGCCAAAGCTGCCAAATGCTTCCCTCAAAGATTCATCATTAGCAGACCATGGAAGACCTATGGAATGAATAAATAAGCCATATTTATCAATTCATAYGTTGCTTGGAGCAGAGTAAWATTTAACTTAAACCTCCAAAACATATCAGTTAAGGACCCTATAAATGCACTTACCTCCAACAAAAAGCTTCTGACTTGACATGCACCGGATGGCATTTAACATTGAAGCAACTGGAGCACGGCTCACCGAGCTCTGCTTGAGAATAGAACCAAATTTGTTACACAATGCCATTCTGCAAATACAAGCTCAAGAATCAGCATATATAACAAAGGCATGACTCAGCACTGAAGCCCAAAATCTCATCACGATAAGCTATAAGAGGAATGTAGCAATCAGAAAAGAGGTAGATACAACCAAATAACTCAAGTACTGCCAAGCTCAGAATTGTTTAGCTAAATACTAAGTTCTTATATTTTTCAACCGGAAAGTAATTTCAAGAAATCTGAAACTCCACATAATCCAGCAATTTCATGATTCCAAATTCACGTTTATTTGAATAAAACTGAATAAAAACAGCTAAAGCATTTATTGGCATTTAGCATACTCAAAGGATGAAGTACATCAAGTGATCATCATTAGGAAAACTAGCACAAATTTTCAGATAATAAGCTTTGCTGTTTCACCAAACAAATTCAGGTTTGGTATTACCGGTCTTACATTAAYAAGACATCWGCTATAAAGAAATACGCTCGGAGAAGAGGACTAAAACCAAAAGAATATGGTGATAAAAAAAAATCCAACTTTATAACAAGAAAGACGGAGCATAACACATAACTAAAAGGAGATCGCATAATACAAATCTATTCAACAGAACATTGCAAAACTAACAATATCTTCCCCTTTTATTACCAATGCATATTCGCAACAATATCCACCACATCACAAAGATATACAAGCCTTGTCCCCCAAAACAAACAAACACGATTTACAGATTCCTTTTTCAGATAAACAATAAACGCACTTTTTGCATAACAATGAACACAATATTTCATTCTCATACTTTGCTAACTTAAATCTCAGCCCCCTTGAGTATAAAACGAAACCACACAATGATCCAAACAGACCAAACTGCATCAAACTTTTAATTGGACCATTAAAAGGAATTCCCTTTTAATCTATCTCCAACCGAGTTTCATACCACACGGAAACCCCGAAAATATTCAATGATCAAGGGAAAAAAAAGACGCAATATGATATGAAACTTTGACGAAACTTAGACCAAGTAAAAAGAACTTGGATTTCTCTTCATACCTGAGAAGAAAGTCTCAATTTTGGGGTTTAAGGAGAGAGGAAACCAAGAGCGGCTAGGGTTTAAGCCACTCGAAAGAAAGTGCACTGATGAAAGAGATACTACTCTGGCTTCGACAAAATATCTAGATGGATTTTATAGACAATATTTTGGATTAATATCAACTTGGCCTTCAAAGAGTAGATAGATTTCAATTGAGCCCAACAAGGTCAGTTGTTTCAATTTTTCTCCCATAATTTAAAATTATTTATATTAAAATACAAATTTTGAACGTATTGAAAATATATTATTACATATCCTTATGAATTCTAAAAGTAGAAAAAAAATTGTTTGACCTCATAAGATTGAAATTAATATTTTAGATATTAATTTACTTTGTAATTAATTTTTTTAATATAGTCAATACTCATATTTAATTTTTACTTTATTTTGGGATTTTATTTAATATTAATAAGGGAATTTAAATTAAACTAATTATATAAATAAACTACCTCCGTGGCTCACCTATGAATAGAAGTTAAATTTACCCCAAAAAAGCGGAAGAGTTATGAACTCAAAATTTGAAAACTTTCATTTACATTTTTCCGAATAGTATGTATTTTGTATATTATTGTATTAATTAATAAACTTTATTTTATATGAGAATAAGATATATGTTATGATCTTAATTACTCACCATTTCGAATAATCTTCATTTTTTTCTTTTTATGTGTGGTTTAATTTCGACTAATGCAATTTAGCTAAACACTTATTATAAAAAATCAGMTATAGTTTTTATGATCATAAYAAATAAGGAAGAATTGGAGTTTATCCTCGCAAAAGAAAGAAAAAGGAAGATTTGGGGTTTACTTGTAATATTTTGTTTATTTATTTATTTGGCAAATTGGCCTCTCAATGTCAAAGAGTTACACATAAAGGATAACTCATATTTCACAACTTCATCAAGATTTGACCATTCTAAAATTTAAAATCTCATTCCAATTCAGAATTTAATTATTAATTTTTCATTCCAATGTGGATTTATTTTTTATTTCTATCTCGTGAATATAAATAAGAATTAAAATTTCCCTTCCACATGTATCGAAAGAGCAAGCTTGTCAAAATTATTTCACAACTCTTGGGAAGGAAAAAAATATTCTACTTATAAATGTTAAATTCGAATCAAGAGAAAAATTATATGAACGATATATGATATTTTTTATATTCGAGCATCTAATATTTTTTGGAAAGTTTCTAATATGAATCAAGTCATACGAAATTTCCTACATGGATTAGGCTTTCGTGAATCGAGATCCTTAGATAGTTATATTATTTGCATTACAGATAGCACTACACGRAGGTATAATATTTTAAAACTTGTGATCCTCAAAAACTTATTTTTGYAGAGAGTTTGTCTGCATCTTATATACTTTCATATATTCTAATTTTTAAAATAATAAAATTATTTACTTAAAAATATTCTAATATCCTCCCTCTTACACTAATTATAGCACAACGTGTTGTGCTAATACTTTAGTTGCTCTTCCAATAATATATACACACGTGTTGTATTATTATTTACCTAATAACGAGKAAATTTGAAGATTCGTAACCAATGCTTCAAAATTTTTACTATRCATCATATTCTATATTTATAAGAATTTGACGCATTTAATTTCATCATTAGTCTCTAACTAAAATCAATTAAAAAATATTCAAATCTCATCATTTACTTGCAATATTAATTTCGGATGAATGTCTAGCCTAATAATCTTTTAAGATAATATCACAAAATAAGAATCGAATTTGAGATTTTATTTTAACATGTCCTTTACCATCTACTCTTTATATAATCTAGTTTCCATTGAAGGGGTGGTCTCATTTGGCAGCAAATGGTTGCCTCGAAGAATAAAGTGTACATATTGAAGATACCATGTCTCACACACTTAAAAGATTAAGGAAAAATAGTGGAATCACATGGAGAGTCAACAAAAACATAAAGACACGTGTATGTTAGGGATTGAAAAAGATACACAGAGTGGTGCCACGTGGAAGACCAGCACTTGGGTAAACATATGGGATGAGAACCAACCCACATGCTATACTACCAGTGACTTCCTAGTGTAAAACTCCTCTGCTTCGGCTGTCTTTCTCTTCTCACGTGCCTAAACGGAGCGTGATTAACAGTTCCAGTATTCATTTAAAAAAATTTATATATTGAGATCCCGTATCTCTCAATATGGCATAACAAACAGAACTAAAATTTTAATTTTATTTTGATTTAGTAGTCCGCTTATAGATAAAAGACCCATCGCATGAGATGATTTTAGATATATATTTTTATCCTATATTTTGATTCCAATTCAAATTATCTTTCCCAAATTTATAAATTAGTTCAATATATAATGACCTTAATGTTTTTGTGGGAAATAATTTTCTTTTATATGTTAACAATGAATTAATCTTCACTTAATTGATGAAKTTTGTTGCCTCTCAAAATGCTATTATTTTTCTCCTAAGGGAAATATTGCCTTTCCCATTAAATGATTTATTAAAGAATTTCCTTTCCAACTCTCTTAGTCGTTGTCTATATATATAATTTCATTATTTGAAAATTTAATTTTTATTAACCAATGCTACTGCATAGAAGTTGAGTTTACTAAAATGAGTAACTTAGAAGGAAGGAACATATATGAGAAAAGAAAACAAATAAATGAATGGTAATCATAGCGATTTTTAAATAAATAACGTCCCTTAAATTTAAAATTTAAAAGAAAAATTATTTCTTCTACAAATACTTGATGTTTTTAATATTAAAAAAACCTAAATGCAATTCTAGCCATAAAAAATTAAATTTCAATAATTACTATGATCATCCACCAAATATTATAGTGGGACCTAAATTTTTATTTTCCTTATCTAGAGTAATACCATGGTACTTGTGAGCAATGAACTCACACTACTWATTCAATAATGAGAGCTTTATCAAATGACTTMTAGGCATTGTCTTCATAACATTTGGTTCTACGACACATGCTAAGACCTTCTTCTAGCTATTAACGGATGTTCTTTCCTTTGTCTGATGCGATTAATTTTATCTTTATTTCTAATATCTAAATGTATGCTATAATAATCTATTATTGTAATTAAAATTACTTGGTTTCAATTATTTCAGAATTGCATTGCCTATTTAATTGAGTCCATAAACTTTGGCTATGGCTATCCTAGGATCAAGTCGAGAGAGTTTGATTATTTCAGGTTCGAATCGAAAGAGACCCATAAAGAAAATAAAGATTGTTGATTGTTCCCTTCATTAAGGGGAACGAGCTTTTTACCGCTTGGACCAACATCATACCTATAATATCGTCATTTTTTCTTCCACAAATAAATCCCTCTTTACTAATATAAATTATTAGAATTTGATGAAGTAATTAATATCATAGATACTATATAAACATGTTAACCCAAAGATGTTAGATAATCCATTACATGATTATTCCTACCTCAACTACTTGCTCCAAATTGACAATTAATTCTCTAAATTTGGTTGCTAAAATTGAACTATACAAAATAATAAAACTTATCAATATATATTACACTCAATATAAAATCACAACATTTATCAACATTTATTTCCTATGATTAAGAAAGAATAATATTAAAACCTACGATCGTGACTTCACCAACTATGGTATGATTTGGAACCATACCACTTAATGCTCTTAGTTGCTCTTATAACATTTTGATGATTTAATCTCAATTATCCATTTATGAATGACAACGTCTGTCAAACGCACATGATAGTGAGAGTGGACTCCCCAATTTCTATCCACTCTAACATTTTCCTTTTGTTTTTTTTTTTTTTCCGATGCATAGAGTTCCCCACTGTGTACACCCTTCTCCCATTCTCTCTCTCTGCTCCGCCTCTATTCTATTTCGCCTTTTTCCCATTTTGCGTGTAATCCCCGAACCCATCAAAAAAAACAAGCAGCACAAAATTAAACCCTCTTCTCCTGCTTCACATTTTTCACTGATATCCTTATTTGAACAAAGCCCTGAAGAGAAAACATAGAGATATTTATCGGGAAGCTAGTTCTGATTTGGGATTGCTGTTATTGGATTGGTTTTTTTTTATATTTTTTGTATGAAATGGTCTTCACTTTGTAGCGGACAAGGTAAATAATTTGAAATGAAAAAAGAAATGGAAATGGTGTAATTAATGTAAGAAAACAGGAAGTTAATTTGGAATTTGAGTTATTCAAATGCCATTTTGATCGTTTTGGAAAACAATTCAGCTTTGTTATTGTCGCTTTTTGGGTGTGAAAAAGGAATTTTTTTGGTGAAAAGGGCGTGGGTTCGTTGAATTTAAATCTTTTTCCTAAAGAGATTTTATAGTCGTTGGAGTTAGGGTTTTTTGATATTTATTTTTGTTACTGAGTATTTCTTGTGGAATTTTATAGGGCTTTCCTCATCGGATCGATTGCTGGGAACTTTTCAACTGAGATTAGGGTTTTGATCAGCACAGGCAGGCTCAGGAATTGGTGTACCGCTGGGAGTTTTGGTTTTCTTTAGTTGCTAAATTGAACAATTCCAACTTGCTGATCACTGGTAATGSGAGTGAGCTCTGATTAATTCATTTTGAGATTCGACTTCGCAAATTGGGCCCTGGATTTGGAAGTGTCAGAAATTGGTAAAAGAACTGTTTGACATGGAGGAAGACTGTAGATACAAGTAAATTTTGGGTAGAAAGAAGTGGAAGAAATTCAAAAGAAAAAAGCAAAGTCGGGGAATTTTCCGGGGTTYTTAGGTGAAATTAAGATATCGGTATTTGGTACYTTTGGCTGTTTTGTTTTGGTTTCACTCTGTGGGGGATGGTTTTGGCATTTGGTTTTGATAATAAAGCGAAGGAGGTGATGTTTCGTAAGTGTTGGCCTGACAGACAACTCATAAGATCAGATTGCATTGGTGAATTTTCATTTCTCATGAAACCATTTGGATTAACATAGGTTTTTGAGAAGTTATTTCCACGGGTATTTATTACCAGTATCATACCTATATAATTCATCTCAGTGCTGTGTTATTGTAAGCTCTGTGTTTCAATCAAGTTCACACTCTTCTATCATTTTGTCTGTGCATTTTAAGGAAAAGGTGTGTAAGGAGTTGATTTTTTTGAGGGGATAGGCAAGGTAACGGATTGCTGTGGACCCAAGTTATATCCCTTTTTGAGCAAAAGGACATTCAACTTAACSTAGCTCATTTGTGTGCAGTGTCGATAATCTATAGCTGTTTACATCTGTAGTATTACGTGGCCTTTTTTTTATTCCACTCGGATAGTTATGACCTGCAAGCTGACTGAATTTGGGATAAGCCTGTTGAGTCTGTGTGTTGATTAGGAGGAATAAGGGTAAGGCGAGAGCAGTGGATTTGGGTATTGAAGGCACTTGAGTGAGAAGACGGCGTTCATGGAGGAATACTGAAACCTGAAATGAATGTAGTGGTGTCATGGTGCATGGACAGGAGTACAGTTGCTGGTCCGTTCCCTTATTGGAACACTGCCACTGGGAAGTAATTGACGTGAATTGTTTTCTCAAAAGTTCTTATTTTGCTTATCGAGAGATTTTTGTGCAATGTCGCGCTGCTTTCCATTTCCACCACCAGGATATGATAAGAAGCCTAGACCAGAAGATGTAAATGTACTAAAAGAGGTGGGCTATTTCATTATTGCCTCTTATTAATTTCAGAATCTAAATTTTCCATCTAAAGATATTTCATAAGGTCAGTTTCAAAATACAGTATCAGAAGTACCTTACTTTTGGATCTGGAGTGACCTGCAATATTTTTGCTTACTGTGGAAGGATACTGCTAAAATTTGTTGGTTTCAAGTGTAGCACGTAGATGTAGTGGTTTAGATTTTCCTTGATCTTTTTTATCTTAGAATGTTGGTATCGAGAGATAAGCCCACTCAAGCAGAAAGCACGGAAGTTGTAGCTTTCCATGTTTTCAGAAGGATCTTTTTGGTGCATTGCCCATTTACTTCTATATTTGAGATAATATTGTGAATGTGCTTGCGCTGGCATACCTATATGTATCTAGAACTTCGAAATTTATGGAGCTCATTGAATTCAGATTTTGGTGAGACTTTGTAGTACTTGAATGCTTGACTGCATTGATATGCTTCATGAATCAAATGTTTAACTTTAGTGTTGGTAGAAGGATTGGGGCTTCACTGATGTGATTGTTTTGTCTAGTAGTACTAGAAGAAATTGGAAAGCTAACTTCTATTGATTGCTGCTTCCTCTTGCTGTTGTGGACATATTCCGTATTTATACATTTTCTTTACTACCATATTTGTGACCATTATGAAAATATCTCCCATTAATGCTTATGAGACATATTGTAGTGTGTTTCTGAACTCCGACATTGGTCTGATAATTTGTTAGTTATCACTTATCAGAATAATGTAGAATATGCTGATGCACTTGTAATCAAAGAACATGTTTAAGGCCATTGTAGCCCGTTCTTCACAGATTTCTATGTCTGGACATTGCATGAAATTTGGTTATTGACCTCATTATCAGCTTAAGTTCAAATGTCTAGTCTAAGATTGAATACAGAAGCTTATGGTCAAAGGARTATCTGTTACCCTGCAAAAGAGGCATGGTCTTCTTGGATGTGTTTTACAATATRCAGCTTCCCAAACTTACCTGCGCATTTCTCTCTCTCTCTCTACTGACGGGACTCTTCCTTTTAGATTCAGAGTGGGTTATTTGTTGGTTTCATTCTGTTCAGACCACAGTTTTCAGTAATTGAAGGGCTGAATATGTAAACTGCTTTTGCAATCAGAAAGTTTCCTCCCTTGATTTAGGGGAGCAAAACTTGCAAAGGAAAAACAAAGGCATGGTTTACTTCAAAAACAGAGGGGTTCAGGAGTGCTTAGTTGGAAACTGTAGAAGATTTAGAGTAAAATCCAACTTCTGCTTCCCTGGAGTAACGAGTCTTTTTTTTTTTTTTGGTGGAAAATAAAAATAATAATATGGATGTGATTTGGATCGTAATAAATGACTAATAAAAGGCTTCCTTGAATCATTAACAACTGATTATTTTTGTGAGTTTTGACTTGAACCTCTGCTGCTTTTGGTCAGTTACATAAATCAGAATAATGGACACAATTTTGCAAATATACTAGAAGTTTTGTGAAAGAATCTCAGAGAAGCAAATGAACTGCAATGAATATAATCGGTAATAGGATAGAGGTATAGCAAATTGATAAGGTGTTGTTGAGAATAGTATATGTTTGTGCATGCAACATTTGCTACCTTCTGCATGCAATATCTATGATGCAAAGCAGTGTCTTTCTTAGGCTTTTGCTTTTCTGGATGTTGTTAGGGAATATGTTGCTTATTTAAGAGTCTAATTAAGACAGGTGCATACCAATTAAATCCTAATCCCTCATCGTTAAGTTTATTCTTAGTCATCAGTCGTGGCACTTTTTCACTAGGATTTCAGATAATGCTTCTTCCTGCTTTATGTCTGGTAGTACCTTGTACTGCACTTTCTCACTAGTATCCAGGCACRTCAGTGTCTTTCAGTTACTAGTTATATGCTTGTTCTCTAGTCAATTGTTGATGTTGTAGCATAGGTATCTTGACTTATAAGCAGGGTTTTGCTGCTTCTGGTCAACTAAAATTGGAGGAATCTAACTTAATGACATATAGGATTTTACTTTGTTGCTATTTCAAGAATTGCATTCTTTTAATGAAGATGTGAATGATAATCAACCATTCTTTATCTCTCAGTTTTTTTGCCTTAGTACCTTTATGTCTTGGTGAGAGACTATTATTTATTATACAAGTTTAATGAAATTGTCTTTGATTTATGTTCTAGCATGCATTTTAACCTTGAAGTTACTTCCTATATCAAGCTTCTGATGGCTTCATGAAGGTCTAGACCACAACTCCAGGGAGAAGARTGGTATAAATGTGGTTAAGAATGACTGTCAAATTCATCGGAGAAAATGTATCATTCCTTTGTAAATTAGAAGATAGCTACTCTAGCTGAGGGTTTGAGATACAGTATAACTTCAACACCTATGCGAGAATCATTAGATTTAGGCTTCTGAATTTAGAATCAAAATGACAAGGGGTTTGAATTATTTATTGTCGATCTGTTATTCATTAAATTGAAAATTCTGAAGAAGCTGACCATATCTAGGGACAAGTAAACCTATRGATAAAAGTCTATTGAACTATAGGATTCATTACAAGCTCTTGAGGTTTCTCTTTGTACATTGGCTTTCCTCAAGGTACTCTTGGCATTGTGCATAACATCTATATAACCTCTTCTTTTGCTCATGTATCTCTTGGTGATTAAGATTCTCCATGTATCTGATATTCCAACACAAGGACTTATTAATAATTTTGAAATTTGCTTCCAATTCTTTGTAGTTTCCGTAATCTTTCTTGATTGATTGCAATTCATTTTGAGCCACAAATACGCTAATTGGGGAGCTTCCTTCTTTGGGACAAAGATGTTGAATTAGTTAAGCTGTAGTCACAGTGGACAAGTACTCACTCAATTCCAAATCGGATTTCGTACTTCTTTTTTCGGTGTATGCCATAATGATGTTCACTTTAGTAACAAGTTCCTTAAAATTGTTGTATCTTAAAAGGGATTTGTACTTTGACAATATTAGCTTCCCCAAATGACCCACTTCTATCTTTATGTTTTAAAGTCACTGACACACTAGTCATACATATCTCAATACTCACATTGGTATTATTTTAACWCTTGCTTAACATCCATCTGCAGTTGAATTAGGAAATTCAATTCAGATGCAGGGGACAGTTTTATATGTGGATACTTTTACAGTATGAAGCTAACAGCCTGGTGACAAATATGTTATCATTTAAGAAATGTTGGTAAGTTAGCATGRTTTTTGTGGTTCTGAGGGAACCAGACATATAACGTAACATATATGGTCCTGGTGTTTGGAYAAGTTAGGAGTTAGTTATGTACACTTTGGCAATTTCCTGTTTTTCTCTTGGCTATGAATTTATTTGGATGTTTGTGAATGGTCTATAGGTAACTATATTCTTTAGGACAGTGAGACCAAGAGACTGGGAAGCTGCGTACGAAAACTAGGTGTGATCTGACTATGGTAGCCATGGCCAGCACTAGATAATCAAGGGCAAAACCTATGCATTTTTTTCCTGCAAACTGGCTATAACTTTGTTGCAAATTGCAGTTTGTGTTCGAAAGTAACTAACTCTTATTCTTTTCCTAGAGGAATGCTATCTGACCATGCTACAGTTGAGAATTTGTATAATTGATGCTTTCAAGTGCTTGATTATTCTGATGTTGTTCTTCATCTCATTTATACTTGACCAGATGAACTAGATCAGTTGCTGTTACACATACCTCTTAATTGAATGCAGTGACCCATTGATTATTTGCTATTACCAAGTCCCTGTGGTAGAATTAAGAGCTAAATTCAAGCAGTTCTTTAATCATGGCTTGTCCACATGTCACTCTCTGCTTTTGGGGTCTAATATCTTTGAGAGTTTTAAGCTTGATTTCTATAGAAAGTGCGAAAGAGTACGAGGAGAAGGTTCCAGGTTGTTGGATACTGAAGTCAGAGTTGGGGTTTTCCCATTTTTGCATGTGTATGAATTTATTGCTGGAGGCATGATTTGGGTATATCTTTCATTTTATATCTGTGGAAACTGGATTGAAGTACCTCTGCATCAACATAATTGATTTATTTCTGATGGCCAACTCGGAATGTTAATGCCTGGTATTCTTTAGCTTTCTSSAGCTCTTAAAACGGCCTGTACAATCATATTCGAGTTAATTTGCTTTCTTTAGGACCAGTGTGACTCAAAAAGCTATACTGCAGAAGTGTATGATATTTATCTCCATATGATGCGGAAAACCATTGAACTCTTCTTTTCTTTTTTGGGACTGTTGAGCTTTGTCAAGGGGACAAATTGTTTTACACAAGGATGAAAAGACATTTTACATGTTGGCAAACGTGAGATATTTAGTTTTTTCTATGTTGGTGTTCTTACTACATGGGCAGATTCAAATACATCCAGCAACCTCAAGAGCATGTTTTGGACCTTTAGATGACAAGGATCTAATAAAGAGCTGTTCCTTGAGTATAGAGAAGAATCGAACGTGAGGAAAATGTATAAATTATCCTTTTAAAACTTGTACAGTTAAATCAATAACCTTCGAGTTACTGTGTTTTGAATCCTAGAAGACGGCAGAAATCAAATGTTTGTAGTTTGCATTTTTATTTATGATGGGTGATGATTACAGCTTAAGCGAGACTGAATAAATCCTAATSTTGAATTGTTACCTTTGGAGCATTTGCAGTTAATGTTTGGGAAGAATTGACGTCAAACCAATTTGGCATCTTGGCTAAGAAAGTATGAGAATGAAGAATACTTATTTTCTTATTGTTCTTCTGAAAGATTGATCTTGTTGGTTGGTGGGCTTCTAGACTAATGAGAGTGCAAATTAGAGTTTTGCGTTTCCAGTTTAAGAGTGAGAGAACTAAGATGAATCAGTGTTTACTTATGGATATAATTGTAGATAAGAATACAAAAATATATATTGGGACAGTTTGTGATGATTGTCCAGTAATGCAGAGATTCAGGATATATGACTTTTGTATCATTGGTTCATCAGATTGCAATTGGTGTTGTAACAAGCACTCCTTTAATAACTGTACTGGGTTTTGCATGGCATTGAGCAGAATTTTCTTCTCCCTCAGTCATGGAACTGTAAGTCTGGTGTGTGATTATCATATTCAGATTGTTAATCTTTACTTTCCTGGGATGCTTGTATTGTGCATCTAAAAGGGGAAATTTATCTCTAAATGCGATTGACTTTTCTGCATATGACATAAACTTCAAGTAAAATATATTTATAAGGGTAGCTTCTATATTAGCTTTTTCCTCCCCTTCCCTGTCTCTTCTCTGACCTTGGATTTTAAAATGTTGGTTCCTCTTCTAATAACTGATCTATGTGGAAGTCTTATTTCTTCTGGTGAATTATTAAACTTCCTCATAAATCATTTTTCTGTTTTGGTTGGAATAGCTATATTAGCTCCRGATTGTATTCCCTGCTAGATCAAAATGCTTTGCATAAGTTGTTTATAGTGTTCCAATGAGATCTTTTTAAATCATTTCCCAGGACCTGCACATCCAAGAGGTATGAGATATGGGATTGTAACACATGTTCCTTTAAAATTTAGACATCCTCTTTAGATCCATATTTCACAGTCCAAGACCAATCTAATACTTTTGTACAAGAGGGCTGCTTAGTCTTTCCTGGTAGCTCAGCTAAAATTTTGTTTTGATGAAACTAGCAAGTACATTTTCTCATAGGATCGTGATGGAGCTTAATCTAGATGTTCAAATGCTTGCTTATAGCTCACTGAAATCCTCATGAATCTTAAAAGCAACCCACATATCTGATGGGAACGGTCAGCATTATCTTTAAGACATGGTGTTGACTTGCTTTCTGAGCTCTGGTAGTCCAAGTTGCTGAAAAACAATGATCCATTGTGGATGGAAAGTAAGTTATTTTCCAATATAGGTGCCTGCTTGGAAGATGATCAGTGCATATTTAATGACCAACAACTCCTGCTATGTTACATAAAGTTGAATGTAATGCAACCAAGGAAGTTCCATGGAGTACTCAGGGAGTGATTGCTTGTGTATGCAACTAAGTGTTTCTTTGGCATATGCATCTTGTGTAACTAGGGGAAGCTTAAATGATGCATAGATTCTTGTGCTAATTCCCGGTGTTGCATACCTTGGACTTTCAGCTGCCACTACTGCACAGTTTTGGATGTTTGATAAATGGTATACATCCAAGAGAGTTACCTTCAGCTTTTACGAAAATTTCCAACTGCATCTAGGAGGTGATGGTTGAGCACCATTAAGGGTCTGATAAAATTAATAATGAGTTTCAGAGTAATGTGACGCTGTTAATATGTAATTTTGTTTGCTGATGTGATTTTGTTTAGTGTTTAGTTTTATGTCGTATTAACCTTTACTTTTCTATTTCTCATCTGTTTGATTTAATTTTCATGGCTTAAACAGATTACTTATGCTATTCATTTGCCAAACGGTTGAAAACTAGGGGAACTTAAGTTATATTCTTTATGTTATTTTTATTGTTGTGTTAATTATTCAATTTCTGAGAATATTTTTGCTATAAGCATGATAGCTGTTCATCTGGTGGTTCTGTTTTTAGTATTTGAATTACTTGGTAAGTGGTTACCACAATTGTACCAATTCCTATTGATTAGAATCTGGCTTTCATCCGGATTTCATTTATCTGAACATTTTTTTTTCCTTTTGAAAGTCATGGTACTGATTCCATTACCAAATGTTAGTCTAGAACTTCTCTTGCCTTTGCAGGTTTATTCTCCATCTTTTAGCTCTAACAACAAATCTATGCTGCATATGTTTAAATATTTTCAAATTTTCCCGTATGGACGTGAAATTTCATGAGTCAACTGAACATGTTATTCATAGCATGCTTTTTTACCTGCATGACATGACTTCAGATTTTGATTRTACTTTGCTAAACATTTTTGTTTTCCAGGAGAAGCAGAAGGAGAAAAAGCACAAGAAGGAAAAGAAAGACAAAGAAAAGAGAGAAGGAAAGGAAAAGAAGGACAAAGAGAGGAGTGAGGGAAAACACAAGGAGAAAAGGGACAAAAAAGACAAGCACAAGGATAAAAAAGACAAACATAGGGAGAGAAAGAAGGAGAAGGAGAAGGATAGAAGCAAAGAAAAAGAGAAAAGCAGCACCTCTGAAGTGACCAAAGTTGCCGGTCTACTTGAGGCTAAAAGTGGGGAGAAGCTTGCTACAAAAGAGGGAAAAGATAACAATTACTACTTAGATGAGAAGAACCTTGCTGCTAAATTTCATGGTCAGAACGGAGAAAAACCTGTTCAAAGCAACTTTATTGCTAGGGAGACCGAGGAATCAAAATATGTGCAGGAGTTGGGCAGGAGGATTAGAGAGGAAGAGAAGGTTACAGCTAATCAGCCTGAGAGACACTCAGGTGCAGAGAAGAGAAGGGATGATGAGAGAGAGAGATTTGCAGTCAGGAACCCTGGAAATTCAGCTGAAGACAAGGGAAAGAGCAAGGATAGACAAGTTGATATCAGGAAGATGGATGGGCATGGATATAGGGAAGAAGCTAGATTKACTGGACCCTCGATGCTCCAGAGTACTGCTGGAGCAGCCAAAACCAAAATTGCAGGGKTGCCTACAGTGGTGGAGAAAAATGATGGGAGAAGGATGGAAGGAAAAGAGAAGACTAAAGAAAAAGACGGAAAAAGGGGGCATAAGGACAAAAACAGAGATAAGGAGGGCCAYGCGAAGGACAAAGACAGGGAAAAGGAGAGGAAAAAGGAGGATGAGGCGAAGGAGAAAAGTGAGCACAAGAAAAGTGAACCTGACAAATCCAAAGATGGTAATAGAAGTAACCTTACTGGTGCTACTGATACGAAGGTTTTCAATATTTCTTCTGAGCACAACAATGCTAATGCTGAGGGAAATCTTAAGAAGAGGAAAGATATTGACATTAATGGCTTTCTTCACGGTGAGTTTTTTCTTGGATGCAGCAATTTTTGCATCAGGCACATCCAATTCTATTTTTCTATTGGCTAACTAGAATTGCTTGAATGGATTACTTTACAGACAATGAAATCAGGCGTAATAAACTGCTGCGTCCTGCATCTCATCCCGTGATGGAGAATGGGAGGAAGTTGGAAACCAGTCAAACACCCTGCATCTTTGCATCTGATACGTCAGGTAGTGCTGCTAATCTTAAGGTGGATAATAAGGAGCACAGGAAAAATGGTATGGTAGAGGCTCAATCACTGCCTGTTTCCAAACCAAAGCCACCACCTGCAATCATTGTTGCCGATCAAGTTCTTGAAGTATCGAAGAAACCTCCCCATCCTGATTCAAAGTATTTGAGCCAGGTTCTTTCGGTTCCTAAGATGGATGAATGGTCTGATTTTGTTGACCAGGATTGGTTGTTTAGCAGGCAAGATCTCCCATCTAGGAAACCTGAGGTGGGTTCTGCTGGTGTTGGTGAGGAGAAACAGGTGTGGTCTGAAGCTCTGCACCTAGAATCAGCTGATATTGTGGCATTACCATATGTTCTTCCTTATTGATTGGTGTCTAATGAATGCAAACATGTTTCGGCAAGCTTGTCCAAGGATGCAGCTTGCTTATTACAGCTGAGCCTCATTCTTGATATGAATCCYCTGGTTTCCCTTGCATTCTTCTGCTATGGTGCCCTTTGAGGTGCAGTCAGAGTGCAAGTGACTGATCGATCAATGCTCTGTAAAATTGCAGATGGGATAGATGAAATAGCATTGCTTCCGGATCAGCAGCTTGGTATCTTCCTTGTGCTTCAAAGATTTTATAGTTGTTCATCTGGAAATGATGGACGCAAAATCAGAATCCTAACAGGGTACTAAGGCTCTCCCCCTCAGGTTAAACAAGGAGTGTTGTGGAGGAAGATGCCGGAGTTTACTGCAGTTTTCTTTTTCTTAGCTTAGAGCTGAGGTGATGATCCTTCTAGTTGAGCTTAGACATCTAGAGCCATGGTCATTTTTGACAAATCCATCACAATTTTGATTTGTAACATAGAACGAGTATTTACAAGAAATGTAAGATAGAAAATAGTAAGAGGGTTAGTTTCATTCATTTCATTAACATAGCTCAGTATTGTCCATAATTTTCATCTGGCTATGTCATTTCGATCTGCAATGCATGATGAAGTTTAGTCCATTTCAGGAATTATGCTATGCTCAAGAGACATAGGTTTCATTTTCAAATTCTTCAATTAGTGGAGGAGCTCCATCATAGACCGCTTCTCTAGAAACTTGACATCCATACAAAAGTAGGGATCTTGTAACCTGATCAAGAAAAGTGTTATTCCATTGAGCAGTCAATAAGTTTCATTTTCTACGTAAATTCGTGCCTATTTGACTTTAATTAGATGGAACGGAATGGAAGGAGGGTGATAGAATAATTAAGCTGGTTTTTTTTTTTTGTGACAAATTAAGACTTTTAAATCAAAAATCGAAAAATGAGAGCCCGCTATAATTGCATGAAGCATTCCCTTCCACCAGTTTTCTCTTATGGATAGAAAATCACTAAGAAATTGTACCTTAGATGTGTTATGAATTCGTTAGCAACAGGTGTACGAGGAAGTCTTTCTGCAGACATCTTGATATGTTTGTTATTTAGATCAGAACGTAATATCACCTGTCTTGTTTCTTCAAAAATCAGCATTTAAGCGTTCTCTGTGAAGGAATATAATGTTTGCAGTGTGGTGCAGAAGAGATTCAAGATCTGTCCTTTTAGATCGTTGCGCAAATTTCTAAAATACCCTTACCAAAATTCCTAAAATGCCCTTTATTTTCTCTTTTATCTTCTCTCATTATCCTAGGATAACAATGCATCCAAGTCAATGCTGTCCTTCTCCTCTCTTCCTCTCCACCTGGCCCCTCTTCAAAAAGACGACTGATACTTTGTGAAATTGATTTCAGGACGGATTAGAATAAAATAAAAGTTATAAATAAGAATAATAATAAAGACAAGACTTATATGAAGTGGACTTATATGTAATTAACATAAAGTTACATCTCAACAGTCACCTTAAATTGAATGGGTATAATGAATGACACAACTACTCCAACCGCTGTAATGCACACGCAATACTTTGCCATTAAAACACTCAACTGTTTTTTATAACATTTTACTCAGCATCATTAATCCACAGTACCTCCTTCTCTTCTCTCTCTCTTCCTTCATTTGCCACTGTTCGAAAATACTGGCCAGCTCATATATCTATTTGTTTAATTAATAGATGTATTAATCAATTGGCTTCTATCAAATTCAACCACCATTAATAAAAATAAAAGAACTTGTGAATTCATGCAGTTTGCTTTCTATATATATCCTCATATCATGAACCAAAACTTGCTCAATTTCTATGGCTTCAAATCTTGAAATCTCCTTTCTTTTTTAGAGCTCATTTTTTTCTTCATTATCATTATAACTCTATACTAGACAAAACCGTAATCTCTAAGAACTCATTCTCTCTGTCAAAATGGGGTTCTCCAGAGATGACGGCCTAATCTACAACATCAAGCTGTCCTCGGTCGGACCTGGAAGAGTGACCGGGCAWGACATCGTGCTTGAGCCAAAAGATATGGACTTGGCCATGAAATTGCACTACATAAGAACTATCTATTACTTTAACAGCCAAGCATTTGAAGGGATTACTATCAAGAAAGTGAAAGAACCCATATTTTCTTGGTCATGCTACTTTTATATGACCTGTGGCCGGTTCAGAAGATCTGAGTCAGGGAGGCCTTACATCAAGTGCAATGACTGTGGTATCAGGTTCATTGAAGCACACTCTGAGAAGACCTTGGATGAATGGCTTCAGATCAAGGATGCTTCTCTTGAGAWGCTGCTGGTTTCTGATAAAATCATCGGTCCTGAGTTGACCTTCTCTCCTCTTGTTTTCTTGCAGGTTTGAGAATAAAAATTTTTTTTTTTTTGGTCATTATCTTTTATCAACTGCATATTATAGCTGTTGTTTTCGTATTTACTAAGAGCATATACGCATTTATGCTTATAGAGTGGGTTGGTTTCAGCTCAATTCAGGACAAGAACATAAATAGCTATGCAGGAGCATTATCGTCGTCAGGTAGCATATTTACTATGTAACCTAACAGTTTTGCACCGCTAGAATAGAGTGTCCGAAAGGCCAAAGGATCAAAACACAGTCTGGAGAGAATCTTCAATCTTCATAGTCTCTTGGTGTTGAGGTTTATTACCAGCTAGGGATTCATCATGCTGTTTTGTTGATCTCATTTGATGACTGAGAAACTTAGGGAAACTTAATATCATAATATAAATACTGTAAGGGACAGGAGTTATATTCCAAGGAAATGAAATAGTAGATTAAGAACGTGCTTTAGGACCAATTACAAAGAAGGGCTAAAGGTATTGTTCTTCCATTTTAGCCACAGGTCATGTCATTGTGACATTTTATTAAAGAAGATTGTGACTTATTGCTACTTGTAACTTTCTGTTCTAATTGAAACCAATAATAATTCGTGCTAAATTATTGGGATTGGATTGAGAAAGGTAATGTATTTATGCGAGCGCTGTATAAAGTATCAGTGAACGTTCGAGTACGATACTCTTAATTATTCTATTGGCTCTTTTGCCTCTTTTCACAGTACACAAGATTCAAATGTGGAGGAATGGCAGTTGGCTTAAGCTGGGCACATGTTCTTGGGGATGTATTCTCTGCTGCAGAATTCATGAACATGTTAGGAAGAATCGTAGCAGGATATCAGCCCCCCAAGCACCTTAACTTAGCTCAATCTCTCACAAAAACCCAATACTCTCAGAGCCCGGGAAAAGGATTCGAAGATCCAGTTTCTGTGAAGCGGGTGGAACCGGTTGGAGACAATTGGATAACTGTCAATAACTGCAAAATGGAAACATTTTCATTTCATGTCACAGCTGCACAATTGAGTCATATGAAAACAAAGATGAGTACCAGAATTGACACTTTTGAGACCCTTTGTGCTGTTATTTGGCAAAGTGTAGCCAAAGTCAGAATTGGTGCTGAACCAAAAGTTGTGACAATTTGCAAAAAGGACTCAGGAAACAAAGTTGATGGGATTTTGAGCAACAGCCAAATGGTTTGTGTAGTTAAAGCAGACTTCTCTATTGTTGATGCTAACCCTAGTGAGTTAGCAGCCTTGATCAAGAATGGCGCAGTGGATGACCGGAAAAAGATTGAAGAAGCTATGGAGAGAGAACAAGGGTTGGCTGATTTTGTGGTTTATGGGGCAAATTTGACATTTGTGAATCTTGAAGAAGCAGATTTTTATGGCTTTGAATATGAGGGACAAAAAACAGTGAGTGCTTCTTGTTTGATTGATGGAGTTGGTGATGAAGGTACTGTTTTGGTGCTTCCAGGGAGGCCAAACGATGGTGGTTCTGGAAGAACTCTGACTGTGATTTTGCCTGAGAATGAAGTGATAGAGCTGAAATCAGAGCTTAAAAGGGGTTGGTCCATTGCATGAAAGTGTTCAAATAATTTGATAAAAAGAGTATTATGTATTATGAGATATGACAAATATTATATTATTATTTAATCCTACCAGTAGAAGTACTATTTGTTGGGTCTTTATGGGTCTTTTCCCGTTACGATTCAAAGTTGAAGAACGAATTATAATGGTCTAACAATTGCAAGGCCATATGTATATATAGTTGTTTCCCTTGTGCATCTGATCYACTGTCATGCTTTATATTTTCCGCAAACACAAGCATCAGTATGCCCTGGCCTCTGCCAAGGGCGGAGAAGTCTATAGCTTATTGGAAATTTCTCCATCGTCCTTCTGCTCATAGGGCTGCCCTTATGAAATTATACTATATCCTCATATTCTCTCAGTCCCTATATCTTTTCCCTTCGATGGTTTCTTCCGCTCTGGAAAATTATTAAACTGACTTGGCGAATCCCAGAATGCTGCTCTAACCAAATTGCTCAAATAATGGTTATATCAGCAATTAACTTCTCCAGGTAAGACTGCATTCCAGAGATGCAGCTTTGCAGCCTYCTTTGTCTCTTCTTGATCCACTAAGATTACGGCAGCATTCCAGTCAGCTTGACGATCTCTCATGTGCTCCTCAGGCCCCAGGAGGGGATCATACTCCATGCAGAGTCAAATCAACTCCCAGGAAATGAGGATTATGCAAAAGTTCATCTTYACACAACAAGTTCACTTGCGTGTTCGAACTCATATATCTCGGAAGACTGTCTGGACGGTCTTAGTATTCCTCAAACGTTATTCATGGTGTTCAAAATAAGAAAGAAAAAGAAACACAGCAAGAAACCTCTCTGAGCATATTGTGGGGAAACATGAAAATGAAATATACCAGCTTCTAGGCCAACTTTTATTATGGCTTATAAAGACAGATACATGTATGATCAGAAGAGAGACCATGAAAACTGGTTTGTAGACCCTTACAATGGCCAGAGTGAGAGGAAAGGAGAGGAGAAGATTATATTTTTGGATAGTAGACATAAAAAACTGGTACGGTAAGATATCAGTTTACATATTTATTAACATTTTTAGATTCATATAAACGTCTTATAATAAGCCTAATTAGCTACATGCAATTCGTCCGTTTCCTTTCCTATGGTTTAAAATTTAAATTGGTTTCGTCTTCTCTATTTTCCTTCCAACTCACGTAATCAATTCAATTTAATTTCAACTTCCTTTTTATTTTCTATTCTTTCTCTCGAGTTCATGATTGCCGGTGCCGGAACTTCTTATACAACACARCCACTGACAGTTTGAAGTCTTGTGTGGCTGCATTCTGGAATCATCTTAGATTGAAGAAGACCAATTCATATTGACATCCTTCTTAGCTAGCCCACTTGGATTAATGTTACCCTCCCCATCCAAACACATTAATATCAAGAACAGTAGCAATTATGTCCAGAGTTTTGGCTAGAAATTTTATAATCTTCGTTCACTGAGGCTTCGGTCTTCGGGTCACCTATCACTAGGTCATCAACTTCCTTGATCTTTCGACGTGGGCCGAAGTCAGCCTCCATCCCTGTTACGTATTCCGATTGATGTTATAAATGTATAATAAAAAATGTAATAAAACATGCAAAGTAAATATTATTTGTCATATCTCTTCGAAAAACAAAGAGACATCAAATCTACTCCAAATGAACGAAACAAAGAAAATAAAAAGAAGACTTCCCAAAGTCTACTCCAAACATTTGGATAGCTTCAAAATGATTCGCTTTTTGCTGAAAAAATCACTAAAAACCAAAAACGAAACATAGACATCTTTGTTTTTCTTTCAATGAGGGAAAAAGGAAAAAGAATCACCAGTAGGTTAACCTTTGTTACATRTRTAATATACACAATGCAAAATAAAAAAACTAAGATAATTACTAATTCAAATATTTAATTGACTAACTACTGTAGGCTCTTGTAATCTATTGTGTGAAACTAATGGTAAAGGACAGCAAAATCTAGGTGGATATTTTGGTCTGTAGTTCATTTACTTGTAGTTTCTATCCAAGTGCCATTTTTCAACTTTGTTTTCCAAGTTGGTTTAGAAAATTAGATGGCAGAGAAGAAATAACAAAAGTCAAAAGTAGCCTTCYCACAAAATATTATAACTTTTAGTTTATTTCAATTATTAATTAGATGTAAATACTTTACTATTATCCATTTTAATTTCTCATTTCTCTACCACRAAAAACATTATTAATTAGTCATCCTTGGCATGAAAAATACTACTTACATTAGCTACTCTAAATTCTCAGCCCTTCCAACACGAAGCAAACATCATTAGCGGCCGAAATCTAACATTCTTCCTAAACATGAAAAATATTAATGAGTCTCAATCGCTCATTCTTTCTGACCTAACACGAAAAACTACACCCTAGTGGCCCTGAATCTTTCATGCCTTCCCTTAGTAGATAAAAAAACATTATCAAGCATTCTTCTGGTTCAATAAATTTTAGAAGTACCTTTCAGAATATTAGCTTCAAACAAAGTCTATGGCTTTACTTAGACATATACCTGTGACCCCTTTTATATGTGAAGTCTGGAAGAAAGCAACCGCTTGGTTCCAAATCACAAACATACAAACATTTGATAGTTTGTCTTGTACCTCAGCACCATTCATTCTCCAGTGGCCTTAATTGATATTGTAAAGGTCCTTATTCAACAATCTATCAAGCGGAGATGCAAGCTGCATCAAGACACTGCTGATATGATATGATCAAACTCAAAATTGACATTTCAATTAGCTTCATACACAGGTTTTTTCCWACTATTATAATCTCAAATCTCCTGTGGACTCATCTAGTATCATAGATATATAAATTGAAATCTGTAGGTTGAAGAGACATGAATCTGTGAAGGGGGTAACTGTCATAACAGTTAAACTGAGCAGAGGAAGTGATAGAACAGTTATAATAAAATTCATTAACTTTATGTACAGAATGTCTATTTCATGTGCAAACTTCGAACATTTTTTAATACTTGCAACAGCTAAAGGATACATCAGGTTATATCTAACTACTGAGTTGTGTAAGGTCAGCATATTGGAAGAGCTGTTGTCTGGTGTCAGAGCAATGCCAACCAAAACCATCTGGCTAGATCCATGAACCCAGGACGCTTTAAGCAGCGAAGATTATACATAATTGAGAAAAATGCAAAACCTATTTAGGACTAGGAAGATGATTCATCCCTTTGCCTACGCATTTGTGCTCCCCAAGACATGTTACCAACATCCTTGTACATTTTTCTTCTCTGGAGCTCTGCCAGTTGAGACTGCCAACGGGCTCTCCACTCACTCTTATCTTCCATTTGCTGATCACATAATGGAAACAAACTTAGATAAAGAATAACAATAATGTAAAACAAAACTTAGGTAAAGAGAAACTCAATTCAAACACCAAATCTTCGTCCTTTTCTTTTCTCCGTAATTACAAATAAGATGTCAGGGAATTTGGCAGGTTAGCAAACAGTAGAATGAGGATGACCTTTAGACCAGGCCTAAATCGGAACGACCAATGCAAAACATTTCAACCAGCAGTTTACCAAATTTCAAGGTATCTAACTAACAGGCAAATGTACATATTTAACTTCATACAAAATTGAGAAGGTCAACAATAAGCTAAAGCAACTAGAAAGGAGATTTAAAACCATCCCAGAATCTCCAATAAGAACTACCAATCCCTACTAGTGTCTGGTATAACTAGGCCAAATCTTGCATTAAGGCAAAACCATTTCTCTTGCCTTGATACGTCAAATTTCTGTAACATCAATAACAAATGTTTCCCAGAACTCCTAAAAAAGAGGACAAAGAAAGGTAACATTTTTGGAACCATATCCTCATATGATATACACAGAAAAGTTAGGATTTTTGATAAACTATAAACTCAAAATCATGCATTTTAGTATTTGTGGCATGCTAATCAGTATTAAACATCACCATTCCAAGTCAGAGTGACTGAAATCCTGGAAGATTCTAATTTGTTTGATAACTTCCTTCGTACTTGTTTGGTTTACACCTACTATAGACCATCCCAAAACACCATTTGCTCAAGTAAATATCTAACTTTAATTCTAGCTTCAGTTAACTTCTTCAGAAAGTTCAACAGCCATTTGCAATCTAAAATGAACTTCATAAAGTTCCAATTTTTACTCTATCAACAACTAAAAATTTTCTTCCCAGGTTTACTGAATGCAATAGTAAAAATATATGCTGAGAACGTTCTCTGAAACTTGACTATTAGACTAAAAAATCTGCTAAACAGTCCGGTAAAGGGGAACCAAATATGCATCAATAATCTCTAAACCAAATCCAAATACATGAGAAAAAGAGGAATATCCTTAATAATATCCAAAGATAAGGAGTCTCTGTAAAGGAAGTCCCTAAATATTTTCTTATAAAAAGATACAGCAAAAGAAGAGAATCATACAGAGAAGAAAACGGAAAGCAATATAATATGAAAGATCCACCATAACCCAATTCTTTCCCACTAAACATTAAATGCCCAATTAAAAAACTTCCATTCATTCCATCACAAAAGCACAAAGAAGCTACAATGAAACAGAGTTTGCACAACCAAAAATTTAAAAAATAATGAAAATACAAACCTCATCACAATTCTGGTACCGTCTCCAAGCACCAAAGGCAAGGTGGAGGCCCCTAGCCATGTCTTTATCATAAAGGGCTCTTCTTTTAGGATCCGACAAGGTCTCATAAGCCTCCTGTACTTGAATAAACCTCTGAGTATACTCCTCGACCTGATCGGGAGGTGACACATCCGGGTGGTACTTCCTGGCCAATTGCTTATACGCTTGCTTGATTTCCAACAATGTCCCCGTCTCAGGAATGCCCAGAAGCTCGTAGAAACTGCATGCCTCCTCAACAGAAACAGAGTCCTCAAGTACAGACTTGGTGGAGAAGGAAGCGGATCCCCATCCGGGCCGAGAGCCGACCCGATAATTCAGACTCTGCAAAGAGGTGGAATGGGAAGGGAAGGAGATTCTGGGTAGTGGGTCAGATCGGGTTTGGTTGTGTGGAGCTGGAATAGCCGTAGCAGGAGAAAAGGTAAAGGAAGCATCAGTCTTGGAGGCTAAGAAGCCATAGCTGCTGCAGCTCATGTTTCCTTTGAAGTTTTCTTGAATTTCAGTTCAAAGCTGATGAGAATACTGTGGATGAAAGCTTTGGGTCTGGGCGACTTACATATGAGTTGGTGATTTAGGTGGGGCATCCGGTTGCCATGGGACCCCTCATTTCAAAGTCGGAGACACCTCAGTCTCACCACCCTCCTCCTCCTCCTCCTCCTTGTCACTCATCCATCCATCTTTGAATAAAAATGCACGTCCACTAAAGCTCTATATAAGGTGTAATATCTATAAGCAACTCGCATATATAATACGTTATCAATCTAATTCTTTTTAAAATATAAATATATAAAAGTCTATTAATTATCATTTCACGTTCACGTTATATAATACATTATTAATCTAATTCTTTTCAAAATATAAATACGTAAAAGTCTATTAATTATCATTTCACGTTCACGTAAAATGTATATAAGATATATAACATGTATATATAATAGCAAGATAGTTTAATTGGATTTATGAAATATATCAAATGATATTAATATCCTTCTTATGCAACTTATAAATTTTCAATTTGATTCTTTCATACTCTTAGTGGTCCGTGTTTATCCTTAAATGAGAGATCTCAATCAAATGTGAACAATTATAATGTAAGCAAATTCGATATGCAATACATCTTCTTACCAAAATATAAAAGCATAAAATTTAAATGCAACTTTTAATACTTATCGTTTCGCATCCATTCACGCTTTCTTACTTATGCAACTTCTAAACTTTCATTTAGTATCTCTAGCTCGCTTCATGCTCATTCATAAGTGAGAGGTCTCAATAGAGAGTGAAAAATTTTATAAATTGAGTAACTCGACATATAAGACGTTGTTAACCTAATCTTTTTCAAGATCTGAATCACCTTTTAATATATATTATCAAAATATCAATATTTTTTCATTAAACTTAATAATTTAATGTCTAATAAACAAAATTTTCACGGGCTATTGGTTGTTTTGCTTTAATTATACTTTTGTAACTTTTCTTACTATATAATTTCGAAGTATCATTATTATTTTTACATATACACACAATTCATTTTTTAATCATACAAAATTATGTTTGTACTTATTTTAAAAGAGTATATTTGAATTTCAATAAAAATAAAATAAATCAGCAAAATGAATATAGCAACAACAAGTAAGGTGTTCTTCTCTTAAATTTAAAAGTAATTGATTTTAATTTTTATTCTAAATTCAAAGATAAATTAGAATGAACGCTGTTTAAAGCTTATGAAAATAACCCTTAAGTAAAGAAATTTCAAATGAAATATTAAATTCATGAATATAATATTAAACCTTAAACTTTTAAAGATTCAGCTTTGTATTCTCTATTTAAAAAGTAATTAAAAGTTGCATTCCATCTTTGATCAAATCTTGTTTCTTCTTTTAACAATGATAAAATCTTGTTAATAAATATATATAATATTCCCACATTATATTTTATGATATAGTTTAGTATTAATTATCTAGTAAATAATTAGATACTTATCTACTAATTTATATTACTGTAGAATTAAACACTATGATGGTACCTTTTTGTTCTTTTTGAAAAGCCACTAATGATAGAACTTTTATATTAAGTAGTGGAAAGTAAGACAAAAACGAAATTAAAAAAATTAACACATGATTAATAGCCWCWTAAAATATAATAATTACATTGCAAATCACACCTAACCAGATTATGATCTCTTACATAGTATGGAAGTTTATGTTGCTTTAAATATCAATGAGGGTTACAACTTTAAATATCACAAAATTATTGCATATAACAATAGGAATATTGAGCAAATGAGGGGTACTATGCAAGGTTGATCATTGGTGTCTGACCATTCCCAAAATTAATGAGTTGCAAGAAATGCCAAGTTGACAAATCAGAGTTGCCACTGGTACAAGTCTCAGAACCCACTGCTAATATTAGCATCATTAATGAAAGGTTAATTGTCTGCTGTATATGGCATGAAATGCAAGCCTTTTATAGGTGCAATTCCTTCGATTCTCCATCTTGAGAATCTGAAGAAAGTTCCAGGAACAATAAGGCTCATCGTAAAGGGTATCTCCCTAACAAACTTGAAAGAATGTATTATTATTTGTCAGGCCCTTATTAGGATTAATTTTGAACTCATGAATGTTATTCCCTGTTGTAAATTCTTCATATTCATACCCTTCATCCGTCCAGAAATACAAACCATATCATGAATCCTTGGATAGGCTATAAAGTGTGACTTCTGTACCTTAGCACCCACCATTGTACGGGGCATCTATTTCATCAGAACAATCGACTTCAGACACTTGATCATCAGCCCGATAAGTAGGAAACCGAATGACTTTATAATCATTACTCATGCAATCAAAACCAAATCCAAATACTTGGTTTCTCATGTGAAAATGTTTGAGAGGTGTAATTTTGTGATATAGAATACGCCTATATTGACTTGTTGCTGGGTTCCATAGAGCCACCGGATCATCTCGGTAATAATCTGGACGTGGGTTAAACAATTCAATTGCACGTGAAGATCTTCATGAACAGTTGGTGCACCGCTACGATCCTTATCAGGGAACAATGACAATCCGGTTGGTAGGGCGGGAAATATTGAATAAGAAGACGGGAGTTGGTTTCTCGATTGAAATGCTTGCTAACGAAGATTGGGCTTTGAATAAGTTGATACCAGTCCTTGCAGACACATTTGAACCTGAGGAAGGACTTCACAGGAAGTATGGAAAGAATCTCCATGATGATATCTTGTGCTAAACTCACACTGGACATTTTGTTCAGAAAGCCTTTCGGCCAAGCATAGAATTTTTATTTGCTGCTTTCTTGTTTACTGCTGTTGGCATCAAGAATAAAACATATCAGTATTTTTCTATCCTGAATAATACATCTGTCTACTTTCTTGGTTCTGGAGATGAGATGATTCCTAAAGTGGCGTTAGAAATTCCTGAAAGTAGGGATGCATATGTTAAAATCCTCATTATCCTATGGAAAAACGAATTCAAGAAACTTATTGGTGCATAGTGTATCAGCCTCTTCAATCCTTAGCTTCAGTTGAATCCCTCAGGCAAGAATTCTATAAAAACAACTCTGATATTCTTTGCCTACCTAGTTCCGGGTTGACAGGAAGCGTTTGATGATCTACAATGTTTCGTATCTGATTGCCATTAAAATTTGATCGGTCTATAGCTGGTAGATGACCCATGATGTTTGGTAATTTGATCGCTGCATGGGATGTTTTTCTAGTGCCACATGAAAGTTTCAGTGTGGGGATGTGTTTGGGCTAAGATTTGAGAAAGTCACGTCCTTTGGCTTGTGCCATGTTTGACGGCACTGGACTATGTGATGTTTCTCTACTGCCACTTGGAAGTTTCATAGTGCGTCATGTCTCTTAGCTAAGATTTRCAGATGATTCAGAAAACTCCAGCAATGAGATCAATGACTGCAGGAGATATCAAAACAAACTTCATAACTTGATTCAAACTTTTATATTGTATCGTGTGAAAGATGATGATTCGATCAATGACTACACGCTTTATAATTCCTGATATGGACTGTCAAAAGGAGCATTTACATTTAAGGTGAACCAGAAGCTTGATACTGGCTATACTTGAAGGAATTCAGAACGGAAAATCTGTTTTAACCTTCTTCTCAATTCTGCATAAGAGATGGCATGAAATTAGTATTGCATAAATTACTGCTTGTTCTCCTATAATATGTTGCTTTCTTCAAGTATACCTTCCTGTTTGCCCAACCCGATTTGAGAAAAACTGGGGGTAATAGTAATATCTACAATACTACTAATAATACTAGTCGTGGTAGTAGCATAATATTTTCAACAGTCTCTTGTGCTATCTTCTTTTTCAAGAGCCAATCGTGTCATCGTGTCGTGTCCTTTGACTGAAATTTTCAATAGTCATGTGGCGTGTCTCTCATGCCATTTTGCTAAACTAATCCCTTGTACGACGAGATTTTATATTTTATATCTGGTAAAAATATTCAATTCGTTTAATATTATATGAAAAAGTGAATTATTAAATGAAGCTATATTTTCAATTAATCATTTAATTGTGATTCTTGAAATAATAAAATCGTTCATTGTTCATCTCTTTATATACTATATGTTTTTCATGATTAATTCTTATTAAACAATACGATCAAACCCTCGATCGATCAAGGGTAACCTTTTTCTTGCTTTGTAGCCCACCACGCCGCTCCCTCAGAGCTTTTTCCACCCCCGCTGCTATGATAGTAACCACATCTGCCATATGATCATGACATGAAAGCCTTTCTGAGTCAGCCAAGCAGGTTCCCCTATGCGGGCAGGTGGAGTGATGGGCAAGCGAGTTGACTGGGAGTCAGACAAAAAACCTAGTTTTCGTGGTTGCTTCCTTTCCAGCCTTCGCCGCCAGACTTGAAGCATTCAACTAGTGGACGGTGAACTAATAACCTTTAGTATAATTGGCGGCCCTCAATCTCATTAGCAAAACATCCTCAGAGCCAAGATGATATCTGAAAAGGCCATTCTAGGCACCCTTTTCCTCTATTTGTTTTCAGCTTCCTACGTTCAACTCGCAACATCAGCAAGGGTTTTGGCTGAGATCGGTGAGTTTCCATTCTACTATTTTTCTGCAAGGTTTTATAATGCCTCAGAATCTCGTTTCAATATCGTTCATCTTGTGATCGCGTGCAGACTTTGTTGCCAATGATTTCAAAGAAAATTTTGCCCGAGGACATTATCCTCCTCCTGCTCCTCCCCTACATGGAAAGAGGATAGGACAGGATCCCGGCCGCTGCCCATCTTGTTTGCCTCCGCCTTGACCACCTCTACATGCCGAAACAACACCTTATGCGGTTCCATTTCTTCATTCTATTTCAAATGTATGAGGAAAGATATATACAATTTCTCTTATATATGCAATAAATTTTATAAGACATACTGCTTTTGAGTCCAGTTTATATGATTAGTAAAACCAAACATATCCAGGAACAAGTGAAACAAAAGCATACTTCAAATAGTTACCTTGTCAGAAAGACCATGATTGAACAGTCGATCAGAGATAAAAGTTCAGAGCGAGGGGAAACATTCAATCAGGCAGAACCTTTAGAAGGTTTTAGGGTTTTCTTTTTCTCTTTTAACATATCTAATATTCCTAGCTATTAACTTATTAATTAAATACTACTACTAAGGCCCTCATATCKTAATAACTTATTCCTCTCAACCCCTTTACTAATACGACTACTGCACCACAGGGAACATTTATCTTGAAACAACTCTAAAGGAAAATGTAAATATTTAATTCTAGATGGAGGGGATACAATACGTGCAAAGAAATAGGGAGAGTGGCAATTATATCCTTCAAAACACATAGTGCTTTTGCTATCATACCCTTCGAAGTGGAGAACGAATTAACTATGCATTTCTAAGTACACATTCTTTGTCTAGTATATATCATTTGCTACACTAGTTAGAGAGCCTTCCAAGTGCTACACAGTCTTGAAGATACTGAAATTTAGAAGACTATCTGCCATTAATCATTCGGCCTTTCCTTTTCCACTTTTTGCCTTTTTGGTTTCGCAGCACTTCTTGCTTTTGTGACTTTTCTAAAAGCTCTTTTTATGTCTGGAAAGTTCAAGAATGCACTTGGATCATTCTTAAGAAAATTTTTAATTGTACATGCCTAAGGGAGGAGAATACTGGTATTGTATAATCAAGATGAGATATTTCAAAAGAAGATAAGATCTGCAACGGATTGAAGGTGAATTCTGAGCTTAATGGATGAAGCAATCTGCAGCAGAGCCATAGAAATTGGATAATCTAGCATTCAAGTTGAGGTGATTACGGATGAAAAAGGAAAAACCTGAAAAACATTTAGAGATATTTCCTAGCCATTTCAAACACTCAGATTGAATCTTTCTCCGATGCAAATAGAAGTGGTCTTCATTTTCTCCTTGAACAATTGATTGTCTTGTGTTGTTCTTAGCTGGAGAGACCAGGAAGGATTATGAATGAAGAAAAGAAAGCCATTGCCCTTGCTGGCTGATAACTAGCTAGGAACAGAATGCCATAATACTCTTATTGTTACAAATGTCAAGTTTTCATATTCAACCACATTCCCTCCAAAATTGACTGTGAGTCCGTCAAGAAACCAATGTTTTCGTGGTTGCTTCCTTTCCCGCATTCACGGCCAGACTTGATAGTGGACAGTGAACTAACAATCTTTATATATTTGCCCTGCCCTCAATCTCATTAGCAGAACATCCTCAGAGCCAAGAAAATGACATCTAAAAAGGCCATTCTAGGCCTCTTTTTCCTCTTTCTGTTTTCAGCTTCCTACATTCAACTCGCAACATCAGCAAGGGCTTTGAAACCGGTGAGTTTCCATTGTACTACTATTTTTTCTGCAAGTTTTATAATGCCTCAGAGATTTCTTTTCATTGTTCTTATGGTGATTGCATGCGGACATTCTTGCCAATGATTTCCAAGAAAATTTGGCACATGCTTCTCCTCGTGTTTCTCATTCCGGACATGGAGACAGGATACGACAGGATCCCGGGCCCTGCCCATCTTGCAAGCCTCCGCCTAATTAACTACCTCTACATGGAGAAACCAATGTGCAGATGTCTCACACTTTATGCAGTTCCATTTCTTCATCCTATTTGCAATGTCTGAGGAGAGATACATGCAATTTCTCTTATATATGCAAAAAAGACATAATAATAAGTAATTTTCACAACATAGTGCTTTTGAGTTCAATAAGATTGTATGATTAGTAAACCAGATATACCCATGAAGAAAGCTTCAGTTTGATAAAGCTACACATACATCCATGAAGAAGTGAAATAAAAGCATGCATAGATGATAGATCCACCGAGTTTTTGTTTTGGCATGAAATGTTGTTCAAATATACAACTTTTCACGTGAACTYTTTATTGGATTAGGTAATCTGAAATGATCATCATAAAATAAAGATCTTGATACTCTCATAAACTTCCAAATTCCTAATCATCTTCATTGTCCTCCCAAACCGTGCTGGGCGATGATACGAAATAACCCAAAGTGTGAAATCAAACAGATACAGAATTATTTTTAGCCACCGTCAAAGCTTTCTGTAATGGTTAAATACCTCACCTTGAAAGATCAACGGAGAGGAAAGCAATACTGCAAATAGTTACCTTGTCAGAAGGACCCGGGTGAACAGTCGATCAGAGACAAAAAGTTCAGAGCGAGGGGAAACATTCAATCAGACAGGACCTTTTAGAAAGTTTTAGGGTTTTCTTTTTCTCTCTTCTAATATTCCCATTAATCCTTTTATAACTAATGCACAGGACCCTAAATACAAATGTAAGTTACTACAATACCCTCAAACGAATAATAACCAAGACTTGGTATCACATGAACATTTATCTTGGAACCACTCTAAAGAAGAAATTAAGTATTCATATAGATGGAGGGATTAGTATACTTGCAATTAAATAGGGAGAGTAGCAATTATACCCTCCAAAACATAGCTCTTCTGCGATCATACCTTCAAACTGGAAAACCATTAATTATACACTTCAATGTGCTCAAAATTTTTTAGCTTGTGGATAAAGCAATCTGCAGCAGAGCCGTAGAAGTTTGATAATCTAGCATTCGAGTTCAGGTGATCATTACTGTAGGGGAAAAAAACTGAAAAACGCTTGGAGGTATTTCTAGTCATTTCAAGGTCTCTCATGAATCAGTTCTYAAACTTGAGGAATACCACTAGATTGAATATATCTCTGATGCAAATAGTAGAAGTGGGCCTCATTTTCTCTTGAAACGATTGATTTTCTTGTGTCTTGTTCTTAGCTGGAGAGACCAGGAAGAAATTTTTCACTTATGAATGACGAAAAGAGAGCCAGTGCCCTTGCTGGCTGATAACAAGGAACAGAATGCCCTGATCCTCTTACTATTACAAATGTCAAGCTTTCATCTTCAACCACATGCCCTCCGACCTGCTCAGTCACATCATATGTTCACACGCTTGATGAAACTCACAAAAATCAATCCTAGAACTTAGCCCAAAAACTCATATGGTGCATAAGGTTTAGAGAACTCCTATGTTATCTGTTGGGCCTAACCAGTTGACAGCCCTAACCATTCCCTCCAGGAACCCCACAGATTCAATGATGGTATAGCAGAGGAAATGCAAGAAGGAACGAATATAATGTACATATCCAAATCCTGGTGGTACCAAAGGTACCAGGGAGTCTTCACTCGTAATACCAAGAGCATGTGACCAAGCAAATCTACGGTTCCTCTAACAGTCTCTATGTCGTCAAGTATTCCAATGCCAATCTGAAAGTATAGTTTCTCTTCTCATTAAGAAGTAAACAGTAGTAACTATAGTTTTACCATTTCAGACTATCAAAATTTATCAACTTTTAACACTTATGGCAATCCCTTTAAGTTTGATTATTGTCTGATTCTCTAATTTGTTGAYACGGAATAGTATCAACTCAGCAAATTGGGATACATGATGTCCTGCAATGAAGAAAGTTCCTGATCTTGTACTCAGGAAATCTCTCGAGCCACTTAACCAGAAAAATGTAGGAATCACGGGCAGTACTACTGTCTCCAGTTGCATTATAATCGGATGAAGYGTTTGAGTATGAAAGTCCAACACCAGCAGGAGACTGGAGGAAGATGATAGTACCCTCTGTGAAGAATCCGAATATGTATAATAAGTTAAGCAGATCATCAAGTTTATTATGCAGATTGGTGATCATTATACCATTAGCAATAGTAAATTATACAAAGAAGTTGATAAAACCCTAACCCTGATTCCATGCATACGGGTTCCGATAGGGAGTCCTGCCATCTCAAAGAATCTGAGTTTTATTTTAACTCAGATGCCACATTAACTCTCCTCAAACAAGCAAAACAAGAAAACAGAATAAAAAAAGCTGGAGAAATTGAGAACTTTAAAATTGAGAAGAGAACTTCCTTCATTGATGGTTGAAAAAACTTGACTTACAAAATGATATGAAAAGGGCTATTTATAGCCAGTAAAATGATACAAGTTTATCCTAACAAGAAATGCAACTAATTCAAGAAATTATCTAACTAATTCTTAAATCTAACTAATTGATTCTTGAATACATATGTCAAAACCGTATGCAGCCACAATAAAGTATTTCTTCAGTCATTTTTATGTACATTTCTTCAGCTGCAACCTTCCTTCCATCAAACAGGAATTGCAKYCTTCTTTTCATTAACCTTCCATCAAGCTTCTTCAGCTTCTTCAGCTTCATTCTTCTGCAAATGCTTCTGCAGCATTTGCAACCTCAATCCAAGCATCAGATCAGCCTTATGCAGCTTTGCAGCCTCACTCTGTAGCTTTGCAGCCTCACTCCAAGCTTTGCAGCCTCACTCTGCAGCTTTGCAGCCTCACTCCAAGCATTGCAGCCTTCTGCAGCTTGCTTGCAGCTTCAATTCTGCTTGCAGTTCAATTCTTCTTGCCACTCTGCAGCTTAATTTCAGCATAATCTTTCACCATCCTTGCTAACCCGAAATGGCCCGAGCTCTGTCATTGCTCCGTATCCAAGAGAAGGACATCCTAGCCCTCCCCAAAGCATAGATTTAASTTTTGTCCTATAGAGTACAATGAGGTCCCAATATAACTCCAGTGACATGGGAGGCTCTACTTCTAGCATCATTTCTCCGGCTGAAATGATTCTTTTTGGTGCTATTAGCAGAAAAGTTGTCACCCTAGCTTACTGCTACTCTAAAAAACCGTGCCTGAGATTTTCACCCTCCTTCGGCACCTCAATCAGTTTTTTTGGAGTGCATGATATCATTTCCACGTTAATTGAGTACTCACTATACTAATGCATCTACTCTACAGCACCGAGGAATTAAAGACTTGCTCATGAAGATGAAGATGATCATGAAGGTTCAAACGTCAGTACATTTATAAGTAGAAATCAAAATTCATGAGAAGAAACAAAGAAATCATGTTGGTTGAAAGTTGAAATGATACCTCCATTTGCCACAGCACAAGGGACTTAGAGGAGGCATTCTTCGGGGACTCCACGAAATAATAGAACAAAGCTCTTCCAGCATTTTGGTTAACTGTAACGTATCCTGAATAATGATCAAAGTCTACTCCATCAGGTTGTCTAGGCAAGCTTTTGATCTTGTCGTAACCTTTGAGCCCTACTTGAGAGCTTACATTCACTGCTAACCTAACAGCGGATGCATTGAGTTCAACCCTGAGTGAACCCTTGAAGTGTTACAAGAAGTTAGGTGCTGGAAAACTCTTGCCACCATAACACTGAAGAGGAAGCAAGAGAAGGCGCAAAGAGAATCTGAGCAATATTGTATTTGCCATTTTCAATTCTTCAAAGATGGACTACAAGTTATGATTCATCACATGATCAGATGCCATATTTATAGTGCTTGAAAGAGGACTTCTCTTTCCATTAAAAGAATAAACTTCTTTATAGCAATGTCATTTGCTCCCTGCTCTTCAAATATGTGTTATATTCAATCTTCTTGCAATCCCATTTTGGCTTATCCGGAGGACTATAGTTAGGTGTACATAATAGTTGGACTGGACATGGCAGCCGAATTATATCAAGAGCACAAATGGCTTAGGAACTAACCGATGCAGTTTTGGTGATCAGAAGAAACAGGTGACTGCCATTACATTTATTACTCATAAAAGGAACCAAAGCCGAAGCACATTTTGAACTTCTAGAATCCCGGCTTGAACTTCTAGAGTTTTTCTTTTGAATGTATAAGTCGTACTAGTTCAATTGATAATAAAAGTTCTTGCTAAAAGCCGGWTTTTACATCCGATTGATGATGTATTTCATTTATGTCCTAAAATAAATCTTTAGCTTTATTAAAATAAACATATTCTTATCTAAACTTTTATCATTGACCTTCTTAATTCAAGGAAGAATTAGTTCCACAAGTACGTAAACCTTATCATTAATCTCCTCAAAAGGTAGTGTGTAATCTCTATACGGCTAAATGCTATCTTAAACATTTAACTTCAAAGGGGAAATATTAGAAGAATTGTGAACGTGTGTTTATAGTCATAGAGATAAAGACAAAGAYATGATTAGCATATCCTTTTGTTGCTAATTGTGACCTCCAAGTACAGCAACTTCTCTAGTCCCAGTGTCTATTTGGGTTCTGGCCAGCAATATGCCCAATGGCCAGCATTAGGATATATCTGTCGGACTCATTCTTTTATTTTTTTAGTATATTGAAACAGGGCTGGCTCATGAGACACCCACAAAAAGGAAATAATTCATGTATTGTATGTTGGTTACAGTTTCTAACTTATGACTGAAAAAACAGGTCAAGGATAAGTGATATAMTTTTGATTAACCATTTATATCATATGCCGTAAGGATATACAATAGCAGAATTTCCATCATTGGGTGTTTTGATAGCAGATTTGCAGAAAACAAAATGTTAAACCATTAGGACAAAATATTTATGCATCACAGTGAAGAACTCGTAGAACCATATTCCTAGGGATGGTTACAAAAAAAAGTGYAGTTGGTTTGTCTTAATACATGCACAAATATGCTTTGGATATATAAATATATTAAGATTCCAGTTCCTTAATTGTTGCATACTTTGCAAATTGGTGCGGGACAAAGTTACGTTACTAGTCTAATGTATATTCAACCTAAATGATATTTCTAGTCATTTCAAAATCTCCCATGAATTAGCTCTCAACTTTGAGGAATACAAAAAGTAAACATAAATCTCTAATGCAAATAGAACTTCATTTTCTCCTTGAACAATTGATTGTCTTGTGTTGTTCTTAGCTGGAGAGACCGGGAAGAAGTTTTCCACTTATGAATGAAGAAAAAGGAATCAGTGCGCTTGCTGGCTGATAGCTAGGAACAAAATGCCCTGATCCTCTTACTGTTACAAATGTTAAGTTTTCATACTCAACCACATATCCTCCAACCTGCAAAAGCAGCAATATCAATCACACCATCTGTTCACATGCTTGATAATACTCACAAATATCCAGCCTAAACTTAGCCCAAAAACTCAGTCATATGGAGCATGAGGTTAGAGAACTCCTACTTAATGGTGTTTACTGACATTATATGAATTCGGAATATCCATCGTACTATTTCTTGAGTGATTTTCGATTATGTTACACTAAAAATCTAAGAAAAATGACTTACTGAGTCAGATTCAAATTGGACCGAGCCAAGTCCGAGCTCCGCTCAATTTTACATAAGTCTCGACTTGAAAATATTTAYCCAACTCTTTTTGGCCCTGCACAGTTGAAAGCCCTAACCATTCCCCTCCAGGAATACCACAGATTCAATGATTGTAGTAGAGGAAATTCAAGAAGGAATGAAATATAATGTACAGATATACCTCATCCTCTAGGTACCAAGGGTACCACGGAGTCTTCACTCGTAATCCCAGTTTGTTAATGGCATATCTGGTGCATGTTATTGGCACTGCACCATCAATGTCACCACTGCAAATTATTTGAAACTTTTTAAATTGACCGTCAGTTTGAATTTTTAGAATTATATTTCTGAATCTCGCAATCTCCAATGCTATATTGCCAAACTATGAGACTTTCTGGCATTTTTAATCTTTATTCACTCTGAAACTTGCCTGTAAATCCAAACTTGTATTCCACTTCCCATCAACTCTTGGATGATTGGCAACACAGTCTGTGGACTATCAGTCCAATGCTCATGAAGCGTCYTGCTGGTTTTTCACAAGGAATAAAAAATAACACGCAGATAGAAAGCATCAGCAGTGAATACTTGGAACAAACTTGTCAAGTATACTATCGGATTGAGAACAGTGCATACTTGCAAAGTTCCCATGGATAAGGCACAGAAGTAGGAGTGGCATGAAGAGCAGTCTGAACTTCAGGAATGTTTATGTAATKATAAACATAATCACTGGAGCAAGGATCAAATGCTGAGATCTGTAAATGTAGGTAAAATTTTTGATCAGCCAATGAGAAATTACTATAGACTTGATTGGCTCTATTAATTTACTCGAATACTTACAGGATTTGAAGGTGAGGTAGAGTTACAATTTGGAGCATAAATGTCATAAGCATAGACATGTCCAATGGCTCCACCAGTTTGGTTGAAAAATGCATTGCATATTTCAGATTGAGGATCCGAAGACGATAAATTGCAGTTCAATGTAATTCCATAGTATATTTCATCCGGTAAAAGAGCATGTGACCAAGCAAAATCAACGGTTCCTCTAACAATCTCTATATTGTCAAGTAATCCATTGCCAATCTGAAAGTAGAGTTTCTCTTCTCGTTAAGGATTAGACAGTAACTAGTTTTACCATTTCAGGAGATGAAAATTTATCAACTTTAACACTTACGGTAATTCCTTTAAGATTAATTACTGTCTGATCCGCGAATTTGTTGTTATAGAGTATCAACTGAGCAAGTTGGGGTACCTAATGTCCTGCATAGCTTTCTCGCGCAATGAAGAAATCCCTGATCTTGTTTTCTGGAAACCTCTCAAGCCAGTTAACCAGAAAAAAGTASGAATCACGGGCAGTGCTACTATCTCCAGTTACATTATAATCCGAAGAAGTGTTTGAGTATGAAAATCCAACACCAGCAGGAGACTCAAGGAAGATGAGATTAGCCTCTGTGAGGAATCCAACATTGTATAAACATTAGTTCAGCTGATCATCAAGTTGATTATGCATATTGTTCATGATCATAAATTCATATCATAAAATTTGCAAAGAAATATTATAAGAAGTTGATGAACCACTAACCCTGAGTCCATGCGTATGGGTTCCGATAAAGACTTTTGCCATCTTTGTTAACCCGAAACGGCCCGAGCTCTGTCATTGCTCCGGCTCCAAGAGAAGAACACCCAGGCCCTGTCCAAAGCATGGATTTAGCATTGATATCCTGGAAAGTTACTAAGTAATCTACTCAACTGAATGCATTACACGCTTTCCCACATTAATGCATCTTCCCTATAACAGTGAGAAAAAACTTGCTCATCAAGACGAAGATGATGAACATTCTATTTGAAACTKGAAATAACATTACCTCCATTAAGCCACAGCACAAGGGGCTTAGAGGATGCATTCGTTGGGGACTCAACGAAATAATAGAACAAAGCTCTCCCAGCATTTTCGTCAACTGTAATATATCCTGAATAATATCGAAGTCTACTCCATCAGGTTGTTCAGGCAAGCTTTCGATCTTGTCGTAACCTTTGAGCCCTTCTTGACCGCTTAAATTCACTGCTAACCTTACAGCAGATGCATTAAGTTTAACGTTAAGTAAACCCTTGAGCTTGAAGTGCTGGAAAAAGTTAGGTGCTGGAACACTTTTGCCACCATACCACTTAAAGGAAACGACAAGAAGCAGCAAACAGAAGCTGAGCAATATGGCTTAGGCCATTTTCAATTCTCCAAAGATGGCTTTAAAGAGTGAGTGCAACTTGTGTTCGTCACATCATGATATGCCATATTTATAGTGCAATGGAAAACCATTGCCCCTTGCAGATCTTGTGAGCTAGAAGTTTGCACAGAAAATAATGGGATTCAACAATGAGACAAATGGCCAAGAAACTAAACCGCGTTGCCGGTTTTGATGATCACAAGGAACAGTCGACTCCGCTTTTGTTTTTTAGTGTTCTTCTTGAAAGTTGGATCGATGATAGGACACTCACGCATTTGTATTGCATGGGGACGGACTATTCGGTAATTTATTTCCACAGCTGATCAGCTATCTTAATTGATGCTGAAGATCCGGGACATGTTTTTAATTATTTTTATAAAAATTAATCTATTATCATATATCGATTTGATTTGGATCGATTTATAAGAATTATAAAATCAAGATAAATTTTCAGTTAAAGGTGACTTCAAGGTCATGTAAGAGCCCTTTATGGACATTATGTTAAAGCCAAGAAGTAGCAGCAAGCCAACCGATCAAAAGTAATGGTGACATCCTGCAAATATAGCAACCTCTCTAGTTCAAGTGACCATTTGGATTCTGGGAATTGGCAATATAGCCAATGGCCAGCAAGATATATCTGTTTAGACTAGACTCTTTAGCAGAAAATCATGCACTTTGTCTTGCTTGTTTGGTCGTATCTTATTCAAATCTTTAATCGTCTTTCTCGTTGATTGGGTTCGGAAATTGCTATTTTGTACTAGAAGTGAAATGATGGTAGTGATGGAATAAGAGCCAAAGGTGAGTTTGTATTTGGAAGGGCAACTTCTGAAGGGTGCCTTATGAATTTATCAAAATTGGACTGCAAAAAGTTACTAAGTCAACTTGGTTATTCTAGTCCGGAGAGTAGAATGTTGTTGGTCCAACCAGTGTACAAGTACGGAACCCTAAACCGTTAGATTCAACTCTGGAAATATTACCAAGATGAGGTAAGTATTGGATGTCTTGGACCTTATTGAAGTAAACCTGATAAAAGAACGAATAGTAATATGCAACATCTTCGCCAGCAACTCGAGCAAGTCATCGAAAATTCCCAACCTAACCTTAACTGATCCATGGATCTCTTTGGTGCTCAACCATGCCAGTGTTTAGGAAAAATTGTGTCCATAAGCTAAAAATGAAAGAAGAAAAAACAAGAAAGGGGGAAAGAACAGAGATGAATAATTCGGCAAAAGGAAAAGGGCTAATATGGAGAAAAAAAGGTCAGTTACGTCTACCCTTCTCCAGAATAGAACATGGATACAATTCTCAATCCACTATGTCCAGCAGTCACTAATACAGTCAGGGGATGGMGGTTAAGGGAAGAAAGAGAGGAAAGATGACTTCCCAGAAATTCACGACAAGGTAACARGAAAAGAAATGAGAATTTCACCCAAGTTGTTGCCAACTAAGCAACAACACAATCATATCGTCTGCACACAGGTACTGAACCGTTTCTCAACCTGAGCAAATTTCTTTCATAAAGGCACCAAAAATTTTGATAAATGAAACCTCAATACAGTATTTGTGCATGAAGAGATGACTGACGAGCAGAACAGATCACTTGATGAATTTACCCGTCAGCAGTATCATGGTTCATCTGGAATTCATTGAAACTAATGGACAAACCCACTAAGTACAAGAGTTGCACCCGATCCTACATCTATGTTCTTTGAAAAACAAAACCGAGTACCAGTGATTGAACAAAAATTTACCTGGACAATAACAGCCACTGAATTTCACCATGAAATTCAGTACCCTTAAGTTCACCAATGTGGTTATTCGACAAGAAGCAAGCGTCACGCTAACCATCTCAGCAACATCTTGTTTCAGTCAGCCTTAACTGTAATTTACCTATCCAAGCAGTTTCTTGAAGAAAGAAAATGGAGAAGGAAGAAGAGAGAAAGTGGAAGAACCATAAAACAGAAAAAAAGAAAAGGAAACATGAGGAGAGGAGCAAGGCAAAACATCAAAGCTACTAACCAATAAGCCTAAGCTTCATCCCCCAAAGCCTATCAATCCACAATTATCATGTTTAACACTTCTATATTGAGTGGTCATAACTAAACAGCAAAGCTCCTGCTATTTAACCACCAAAGTCCACAACGGCATACCTTCATGTTAAACCAGAAAAAAGAACCCTGCCAATTCATCTGAAAAAGCAGCACTCTTCCCAGCATGAGGACCCCTGCACGTTCTTGGAATGTAACAGGCCCAACCAATAAAGTCAATGCAAAATGGAACTTAATTCTAGCCAATAACTTAAACTTCATGACCTACAGTAACCATCCACTTATCAACAGTGAGATCAGAAGGCAGAACACAAAAAAATGGCATGCTAGCCAAGAAAGATGACCTATCAAAATTCAAGATATAGAATCTTAGTCTTCAAGAAATAGAACTGCTTATTTATTTGAGGTATTGAATCATTGAACAAAATCATAAGTTACTAAACAAGAGGAGAAAAGTGCAATAGGTATAAGCTCCAGTGATCCAAAAATAGTTCAAGAATAAAGTATTTTTTTCTCTCTTCCTTATTTTATGTGCTACTTCCTGGATGAAGATCAAGAACATATAATGGGGCAAGTGAGATATAGCATACAGAAATCACATAAATTAAGAGAAAATTCAGTCACCTCAACAGAATCTTAAAACAGAGACAACAATTGGAAAACTCACTACCTACTGATGAAGGTTAGAATCCACCATACATCAAGCTCATACAGTATTTGCTAAAAACATTGCTCAGTTGAAATATAAGATCAAGATAGCTTCAGACCTACTGCCACTCCATGCAACAACCTGCAATATAAGGGGAAAAAAGAAAAAAAAGAAAAAGAAAAAAAGGAAGAATTATCATGTGAAGACCACATAATATCCTAATAATTTGACCACAAAAGATATTGCAGAATTTCCGAAGCCCTGGAAAAGGCAAATCTTCAAGCAGTTTCCATTGCTTTCCATGAGAACCTAAATTTTAATAGGCATGTTAAATAACAGAAAGCGCATCCCAATCTGAGCTTGCAGCATATACATGACGCAATGTGCTCAGCATTCCCTTGGGGACAATCCGGATGGTTTGTGGTTATTCTGCAAGAATTTGCTCTGTCATGGTAGCTCAGTTCTCTCATAATCACTATCAAGCTGTCTATCATCCTTTCCATGGCCTTCCTCATTTCCAATATTGTCATTCTTCACATTCTTCAAATCCCTCATTTCTGGATCAGTTCCTGTGCTCAAATCATCTGAGTTGAGAGATTTCTCATTATGACGTTTCACTTTCTCATATTTACTTTCATGACCATTATCCTTTGAGCGCTTGCGTTCTGAGGATCTTGACCTTGAGCGCTTCCTATGTCTTGATTTCCTGTCATCTGAACGCCCAGATGGTGTCCTGCTACGTTTGTGCCCTTTGCCTTCAGCAGACATTGACCTCGACCGCCTTCTGTCATGGCGCTTGGATTTGCCTTCTTTGCTTCTCTCCAATTTATCACTCGAGTGATGCTTTTCTTCTGGAGAACTTGAACGAGATTTTCTCCTTTGTTTTGATTTGCCATCATCTAAAACTCTTGGTGATGATCCACCATGTTTATAACTCTTGCCCTCAAAAGAGGATGACCTGGAGCGTCTCCTTTTCCTGTGCTTGGATTTTTCTTCTCTGCTTTTGTTGATCCTATCACTAAAGTCCTGGTTAACTTCAGCAGACCTTGACCTGGATCGCTTTCTATGCTTTGATTTGGTTTCATCCTTTCTTGGGGAAGATCTACTTCCCTTGCGATTCCCTGGATTGGTTTTTCCTTCTCTCCTTTCTTCGATCGTCTCACTTGAGTTCTGCTTAACTTCAGCAGACCGTGACCTGGATCCCCTTCTATGTTTTGATTTGSTCTCATCTTTTCTGGGGGATGATCTACTTCCCCTGTGATGCTCTGGAGATCTAGAATCAGCACGAAACGATTTCCTTGGCCTCTCAGATGGACTATCTCGACGACGCCTCGGTGAGCTGGAACCATCTCTGTGTGACTTTCTATGCAGAGGGCTCCTACTTCTATTTCTTCTTGAAAGAGGAGGAGAATACCAATCATATGATCTGCCCAAGTCCCTCCTCCTACTTCTGCCACTGTCATCCCTACTATCCCTGTAAGATCGTCGTTCATTCTCATAGATAGAGAAACGTCGTGACCTCACCGGTGATCTAGATCTATAACCTCTTGAATAACGACGTGGAGGAGAGTACGAGGGAGATCTCTGCCTACGCTGGTAATTGACTGGAGATTTTGACTTCGATTTTGACCTGGATCTAGACCGAGCTTGGGTTGGAGATGGAGACCTGTGACATATTGAGATCAGTRACGTACAGTTGTCCCAAAATAAATCGGCACAGTAGATGCCAAAACCTATCTTTATAACATAGAACATGAAGATTTAACTGGTAAGTGGCAACATACAGTAAGTTCTATCAGCAATATTTTCAGTTCCAATGCAAGTAACTACTAAATTAATAGAACCATGCCTAACCACGAAGGATCGTTAAGACAAAATTAACTAACTCAGAAAGGACCAGCTATTTAATGCCAAATGCAAGCTCCTAAGCCACTCGCCAATTGGTAATTGATATAACAATTACAGCTTCAGAAAATGTAATAAATGCTAGAAAATTAAAAAAGAGTTTTGCGTGTTAAGTTTTAAGTCCACAAAGAACACGACAAGAGAGGTCTAAAAGAATAAAATATAAGACAAAATATTGGGCAATGGAATTCAAGAGACAACTTCCAATGACAAATATTAAAAACAGCGACAAGGTAAGATGAAAAAGTTCAAGATAAACAAAGCGTATTCTACTAAGTTATTATTGCAATAGTCATAGCATTTATCAATTCCATTATAAGCAACACGCATCCTGGAAGCATCTCGGAATAGAGAGATAGCTAAGGTAGAAGGAAGCCATTAGCTGAAAACCTTGTTAACCAAAACGAATCCATTCACTAAAAATGGTGTAAAGTTCAAATCCCAATAAGATTCAACTGCCTTACATGTGCAAGGCACTTGTAGCTTAAGCAATAATATCCTCCCTCCCTCGAAAGATTGCTTTAAAGCAAATAAGGTAATCCTTGAAATTTCATGAACCGAAATGGAGGATAGAAATGGAGAACATGCAATTTTTTTTAAAAAAAAATGTGGGCAAGTAAGAAGTAAGAATTTCTAACAGATTCCAATTCTCCAGGTCAATAAAATTGGAACAGAATGGGTATTCAGTTGACTAATGTATATAATACAGGTTTAGTTAATTATACTCATTGACAAGAGTTAGAAATTTTTTGCTGTTTCTCTTTCAACAATATAATTGTGTCAACTATCTCTTCAAGAATGTATATGCACACAGGACAGCAAGTAAGCTTTAGAAGAAAGTCAGGAAAAGGAGCACAAAAGGCGATTATGCCAACAATAATAGGTCACTTACAGACAGCAAAACAAAGGTCCAAACGAAGGTCAAACCCCTTTAGGCATTAACCTCTATAAGCAATCCACTTCCAATCCTAACTCAAGTAACTTCCATTTCCTAGATTTGCATGGATGTCAGTTACATAACTTGCTTACTTGTCCAATAAGTAATGCAGTTTAATTTTGCCACAAGTCCTAATTCTAAGCCTGATGAAACCCTAACAAAATAAAGAGGCTTAAGTGTGAACAGCCTCGAACGAATATATACAATTTTTATAGAAACATCATACGAGAAGTAATTTCTTTCCCTTAACAAATCTTATCGGATCTCCAAGCCTCAACTCACTAATTCCCTCTATCCTTATAATCATGTGAATGCAAAAAACTTGGTGGCAATAGTAACTTCTGGAAAGAAATAAATTCAAGCTAAAAAGTTGCAGCGAGCAGCTGAGATCCCAATTCAATGTAACACAAACATTCACAAACTTTCAACGAAAGACGAATCTCTAGCAGCATAGGTTGGGATTCTCTAGTGTTTTAAGTCCCACAAATTCTTTGCTTGTCAGATTAAGTGAAAAAGAGTCATAAAAAATTCAAACAGACAACATCATTGGTAAGAAAATGTTCCTGAAAACCTGAGAAGATACAGTTCGTAATTCAGAACCATAAATACCTCGGTTTTTGTTCTTCTTCTACAGTATCTTCACCACCAAGTCCATCAGCTTTAAGCTTTTTACTTATTTCAGCAGCTCTGGCTGCTGCTAACTCAGTTGCAGTTTTCATGGTTGCAGCTCGGTTAGCTGCCTGCTGTGCAGCCATTGTTTGTTGCATCAGCAATGCCTGCTGAAATTGCATCTGCTGCATGGCAACAGCTTGTTGCATCATCAATGGCAGAGATGATGAAGCCAATGTTGGGTTCAGAATGGCCGGCTTCGGAGGAGGCGATTTTGCCATTTCAACATTCAATGGGCGACCCCCAACTTCCATATTGTTCAGTGCCAATGCTGCAGTTGCTTCGTCAGGCTTTGAGTACTCTATGTAAGCAAAATGTTTTGAGTCAGTTACATTGCACTCTACAATTGTGCCACAAAAACCAAACAGCTGTTTCAACCGATCCACAGTCAGTAGTGGACTAAGGTTGCTAACTTGAACAGTTTTCTTCAGGGAATCTCCCTTTCCTTCTCTATCAGCTGATCCTGTAACAGCAAAATCAATGGTAACAGGTCTCAAACAAGATGCTTAAGAAATAGTAGAAAAAGGGGGAAAATGGGTTTAAAAAAGGAACATATAATATTAGACAGAAGACTCAATAGATGCTGATGCMAGGGGACAAAGATAAATATCTTTAATATCAAAGTGAAGTTAAAAGACAAAAAGGAAAGATAACAGCTTTTATTGGTTAAAAGGAAAATATAGGACAACAATGTCTTGAATTTTATTCATAGCTGAATTCTACAAATTGCATTTCCCCAAAAATCTGTGCCCCGAAAAATAGAACTAGAATCAAAGTAATGATTTTCAGATTGTGACAAAATATAGAAGTTAAAAATACCAGAAGAGTCTTTTACAGACTGCGCTTGAGCCTGTGCTTGAGCAGCATGGGCTTGCAAAGCTTGAGCAGCAACAATTGCCTGCGCGGCAGCCATTGCAGCAGCAGAAGGTGCCATGGGTACCTGGGTAACAGTACCCATGGAGGTGGTTGCCGCTAATGCAGTCATAAGGAGATTGTGAGGGGGGTGATTGAACTTGCAATCAGTTTTGGCACAATGGCCATTTAGATATTCACGGCAAACTTCTCCAAGAGATGCTCCAATTCCAGGTAAAACAACACCGCCTGAAGCTCCCTGGACAATACCAGGAATCATTCCAAGCAATCCAGGAAATGCCCCAGAAACAGAAGCAGAATAATTTGGCATGTTGGGCATGGTCTGATTAACCATATTGGGATAAGAAGAACCTGGAGCCATACCTAGTAGACCCCCAGTAGCGCTTCCTGCATTAAAAACATAAAAAATCTAGCTCAGAAACTTACAGAGTCAGTCATCACCACATAAGTACTGAACTTTGTTACTAGTAAAGCTTTACAGTCCCAGTAAAACGCGAAAGAACAATTCACCCTCTTCCTCTCAATCCACCAAAAACAACTAGAAAGACTAGTCTAGTCATACCAAATGGAATACCAATGCACCAAAATTCAATCAGTCAAAGAATCGCATAGTACAATGAATCACCCTTTACCCCCACATAATGTTTCTCTTTTGATGTGTACATAGCTGCCATTCTATGAACAGAGACACAAGCATGAAATAACATTTTGCATAATATGGCTATTTCATACACCACAGGATAATGCAATCCAGAAAATAAGTCTAATTGGGAAAACTCCTAAAATGATATCAAGCTCATGTCATGTCTATGGCTACTTCCAGTTATGAGTGGAAACAAGACCAGAGGAATTATCATAAAATAGAAAAGGATCCACCAATCTGTTAGCTTAAAATTGTGATTTGATTCAGCAAATTAAAAAAAAAAAAAATCTAATATATGCTATACTAATAACAGAAGATAATCAATGGTTCATTACTCCAGTTTCGAGACAAAAGTATAACGTCCAAAATTGTAATCAGGATTCCAGGTCTTTAGTTAGTCTTTAATCAAGCAGCAATTGTTTGGGAAAATTTACCAACACAATAAAATCTGACTCCTCCTCGTCACAAAACATAGAAAAAAGAAGTCTACCAGAACTCATGAAACAATAAGAACCATAAGGCCAGAGACACAACCTTGACAGCCTATTATCATTTGCCAAACATAAATGACCTTCACACCAACAATTGCTTCAAATACATTGAAGATAAAAGGTATAATCACTACATATCAATTGGAATCAATGACCCCAGAGCAACGTCAAAGATGCAAACCAGCAGGCTAAACATCATATAGAAACTAAGATCAGCCAATTTAGGAACTTAGAAAATAGTATCATTAGTATAACAACAACTACCAAATCTCTAAGTCCCAAATTAATGTCCATGTTCTGTTTTGAATTGTCCCTAAATGAATTACCACTTTCCTAAAATAAACACATTTTGAATATAAATTTCAACCAGTAGCCTCACTTAAAAGAAAATGATGGATGCAAAACCATTCCCATCTATGGGTTTCATAACAAGTAATTAAGCCTAGGGCGTTAAAATCAAAACAGCCAAATACTCTACCAAATCTTTTTGCCAAGTCAAAGACAAAAATAAATTTGGGATAGAGGAGTATTCGAGTAGGCAGAAAAGCAACTTCCATTTATGGTATATTAAGTGGTACCATCAATAAGGAATACAAAATCTACATAGGAAGTTACTACCAGAGTCCAAATTCCATTCTCATCTATAAACATATTTGATCTTGCCATTAATATCAACAAACTGGCAATTCTGAACACGATAATATCCACACCGACATACATGTGCAGATAACTCAGATATCAGAAAATTACATACCTATGTAGAAAAATAACTGGTAAATATGCAAGCAAGCATTTTTCTCCAACAATAAAGTTAAGAATCTAAAATTGGAAGGGGAAAATCAGGTAAGGGTATCTGTAGCACACAATACCACCAGAGGCGAAATCTAAGCATATTCTTAAGCGTTAGGCCAACAAGTCAATCAAGTCAACCAAATAATATGAAATACCTATCGAAATAATTGTTTAAGAAAAATCCAATTAGACACGAAATACAATTTCAACCCCAATGCCATATGCACCTTTGCTCAAGAACACAATAAAATCAAAATATATACACCTATACATGCCGTTGACAAAATTAGAAGACCACCTGACCATTTCATGCATTCAAAACATGTTATGTATGACATATGAGTGCATATATACATATATTAACAGCAATTTTCTTACTGAAGCTAGTGAAAACATGCCAGAATTTATTCCTTGGGCATCCACGTGTATTCATGTACATATACCTGTGCTGAAGAAAACAGGGAAAGGGCTTCCCATTATAGCTTTCCCATTACACTCCACATTCACCATATAGTTCCCTCTCTTGGGAACCACATAAGTTACAGTATATGTTCCATCCCCCATATCCTTCACAATTCCATCCTGATCGGACCCCCCTACTCCAACTCCAGGTGAAACCCTAACCTTAACCTGTGCCCCACCATGGGGAATCTTCCGGCCATCAGCATCCTTGGTAACCACAACAAAAGTCGACGCAGCACAAGCAGTGCCCCCCGCAATACCCGCCCCAGCAGCTGTGCACTTAGTGGGATCCAATGGCCCAATTGGTTTCTGAGCAAGACGTCTCCTCTCTCTCTCCTCCTCATCTTCATCGTCTTCTTCGTCCGACACACCAGCAGCAGTCCCAGTAGTGTTAGATGGGTCAACATTCTTAAAAGTTGCTTCAAAAGCAGCTTTTGCAGCTGCAGCTTTCTCAGCTTCACTTTTGAGCTTGGCTTCCTCAGCTTGCTTCATCCATATTGGCTTCACAGCAGCACCAGGAGCTGCCGCCACCGCTGTCACCGCCGTGCTAGAGTTACTGCTGCCATTATTGCTGCGATCCGCCATGTAATTAATAAAAATTACTWTAGTGTTAGGGAAAAATCCGGAACGACGTCTTCAATTAATGGCCCCAACCCTAAAAATACAGTAAACTTTAGACCTTTAGATATATAATTGAAGTGACAAATAAATTATTCTCAAAATTAACAAAACCCTCTTCAAAGCGTACAGTTTTTTGGGTGCGTGGATTTCCAGCGTTAGGAGTAGTTACCTTTGAACTGACTAGCGACGGCGACAAGGGCTGAGGGAAAAGGGAGAGGGAAATTGAATCGTAATAGGATAAGTAGGGGTTGGGGGGAATCCTTTTCACTCTTCGTTTTTTCTTTTTCCTTTTTTCGTTTTCATAGACGGTGAATCGAGAAGTATCAAAAATACCAGATCTTCCGCCTTTTGTCATTTTAATTAATGAATTTTATTATCAACTTAAATCATGATCTTTTGATCCCTAAATCTTACTTAATACCAAACTCATTAAACCTTTTGGAATCATATTTCTATGGCAATAGAAATATATATTTAATTGTATCATAATAATTTAAGAGATATAATATAATTTTTTTCATCTATTTTGTTAGTATATTAACAAATTTTTAACAATAAATTGAAAATTAATTTTTACAAAATTTCAGATGAATGAGTTTTTAAATATTTTTTTCATTTTTTTCTTTTCATTTTTTTAAATTACTCTCAACATCTTGTATTCTCACTAGATTAGACTAAATTAATTTAGAATCGACCATACAATTTTTCTCATATTATTATTATAAAATAYTAATATGGATTCGGAAGTCATCGTTCAATTCAAATGTATATAATTTAATTCTTACTTATAAAGAATATATAAGCTAAAACTATTTCACAATTTGCTTACCAATTATCTCAACATTATCAAATCATTAAAAAATGGTGCAAAATGATTTTATATATATTTCAAGTGTGTGCTTGCCATTGAAGACAGCGTGTTATAATATAATTATAAATTGGAAGAAGTTAAGGGGATAAAAAGAGTGATTTTTTAAGAGAATAAAATATAATTTATGCATATAATTACAATAARTTATTTCTTTGGGTAATTTTTGTCAATAGATTGAATATTAAAAAACATAGTAATATAATTGCTTTAAAAGAGTATAATTAAAAAGAAAAAACACAAAATGTATATGCATGATTTATTTTTCTTTTCATTCTACGTAGAACTATTCAATTGTTAGATTATAGAATTTGAGAGTGGAAAATTCTATAATTAAATGCATAAAGATAAAATGAAAACTTTAAAATTAAATCTCTCATCTACTCCTCCATAGCGAGTGATTGGTTTTTAATTAATTTTTTACTTAAAAAATATCTCACGACGGTGAAAGTCGGTAACCTATTCCAAATATTTTTTATTTTCCATAAAATTACTCTTTTTTCCTTAAAAATTTCAATTGTTAACATAAAGTAACGAAGTAATTTTRTTAGTTCACGTGCTACTTATGTTAACTTTTGTGAAATTGTTGAGAGATCAAGCAAAAGAAAGAAAACGGGTAAATTACACAATTTTTAATAATGACGGTAAAGTACTTCTATTTGAATTTAAAATAATAAMGTACAAATAATTATTATTAAAATTTATTTTATTAATTAATTAAAGGTAATCAAGTAATGATTAAAAAATTAAACTAAACTCTAATGTTGAGATGACAATCGAGATGAAATGACAATGAAAATTTAGATGACAATAATATAATTTCCAAGTTAAAAGAAAAAAAAAAGAAAAGAAAGAAAAGAAAGAAAAGAAAGAAAATGGAAGAAAAGAGACCAAAATTATGATTAGTGATTAGTAGTTTAGTTGATTTCATACCGATAGCGAGAACTAAAAAAAAAAAAGAAAAAGAAAGAAAAACATTGAACCTTAAACCCTCGTAGCTTTCTCGTCTCCTTCTTCCCCTCCCTCTCCCTCCTCCTCGTCCTCCTCCTCCTCCTCCTCCTCTTACGTATTCATATAAATTTATGAATAATTTTGCTATACTTCTGCGTACATACACAACTTAGGGCTTGTTTCCTGGGTTCTACGAGTTTCTAATGGCGACGCGGTCGGATGCTCAGATTGTTAAGTCACTCAACAAGTCCTCCGGACGCCAACGCTTTGTTGTAAGCACTTTCCACCTCTTTCTGTCTCTTTTAACATCTTTTGTTTTTGGTAAATATCTCTCAACTGTTTCATAAGCATGTATGTAAATTTTGTTGCTTTTTCCCCTGATAAAACTGTTAACTTTAATGAAGTGTTGATTATTTTGGATTTGCTGTAGTTCAAGAAATTTTCTCAAAGAATTGCGGAGATTGACATAGATGTATACAAAAGTTTAGAACCCTTAAATGCTGAGCCCTCTGCAGGATCCTCATTTTTCCKCGACTGCCTTGTGCAATGGAGGGTAAGTATTGGTAATTTAGTTATTTTCATAAAAATTGAACTTTCGTTGATGGAGCAAGTTTTTGGTTAGTTGTAGACTATGCTATCATGCTTCTTCCCGGAAAAGATATTTATCTGCTTTTGTATGCACAAGAGGATTCAGTTGACTAATTAAGGTTGAGGAGAAAGAATTACAGAACTGGGATTGTGATCGCTTTATGCATTATTCAATTAATAGAGGAGATAAACCCCACATAACCGCTTATTGTATAATGGGGAATTTTTTAAGCCACATAATTTGGCTGGGTACCATTTGAAGACAAGAAAAGAAATAATGGGAGTCTATTCCTACAAACTCGCGAGTGGTTAGCCACTCACCTAATTGTATAGACATATTGATTCTACTTTGAGTTTCTGTTCTAAGAATGGCTTTTTCCAAGTGGCAAGGCATTGGAAAAGGGGTTCATGTTTAAGGGTTAATATAAATGGAAATATGTAATTTCATTCCCTCCAAACTCAATTTCTTACCATCAGTCAAAGTTTAGATTTTCTAATTCAGTAGTTTATATGCATCTTTTATTTATTTTTTTATTTTTTCAAAATTGAGTGTCTTTGTATAGTTCATTTGTTTATTTACATAAAATTGAGATGAAACAAACATGAAAAGACGATTGTAACTTTTTGAATTTTGAAACATTAAAAAGTTGACTTCGGGAACACAAGGCCCTCTAAAACTTTTAGTTGTTATGTTGGGGGGGAAGCGTTTACTTATGGAATGTGATGAATGCTGTCAGGTGAACTAGGGTGATACAGAATATTAAAGTTCATTGTGATTCTATTGTGATACAAGAATGTTAATTGGTATAGTTTTTGAATATTTCAATTTCTTGTTTCTCATTCTAATTTTTCTATATCTTTTGCTTCAGACAAAGGATGGAAGGTTAGGCATCTTAATATTGATTCTGATAGCTAAGTATCACCAGATAGGCTTCTTGATACTCCTTTCATGCCGTAGTTCTGTTTAAAATTGTATCCAATTTGCTTATTATTGAGATTATTTACATAGGAGATTTTGCCGAAGCAATTCTTTGTATGGATATGTGATGCAGTTTTGTTTTCATTTTTGTAGTAAACAAATTCAAGCTTTCATGACAGACCTGCTCTGTAGGTCTCCCCTAGCTTTTATATGTTATTACTAGTGAAGATGTTCTTTTATATGCCTTTTGTTTAATTATTTATATTCTGGATGATGTGATAACTTTATTAACCTGCATGAGTACACTTCTATTTTGTTGGCTTATAAACTAAAAAAATCTGTCTGCTGCCAGCCATCAGAGCGTTTTGGATCTTTCTACATATGTATATGGTGTGATCCTTATCATATTTGTTGTATAAAATTTTAATTGAGTTCTCCCTTTTCTTGATAAAATACAGGAACTGAACACGGCTGAGGATTTTATTTCATTTTATGAGGAAATGTTTCCTTTGGTGCAAACTCTACCTCAAATTATACTGCAAAAGGAATTGATACTCTCAAAACTTCTTTCCAGATTACAAGTGAAAAGCAGGCTATCACTTGAGCCGATCCTCAGGTATTATTTTATTATTCTAATCTATACAAAAGATTTTGCAGTAACTGTTAAGAAATAAATGAGTAGGAATATTAAGCACAAGCTCCTTCTTTTTTCCTTCTCTGTTTTTCCATCTCTCTAATTTCTTCTATTTTTCTTATTCATGTAGTTATACAATTCAATTGAAGGTACTAATCTGTTTTCTTGTTGGGATTTCTTTTTTTTTTTTTTTTTGGTGGGGGGGTGGCCAAGGGATATCAGTCAACCTCATTTAGGTGGACCAATGAAATACACTAATTCACCTAGGGAGTTAGAGAGGTTTGATTTTGTTTTATACTGTTAAGATCCCACCTTAGTGAGGAGTATGGGAAAGGTCTCCTTATATTGTGTTAGTCGATCATCCTCCCATGACCTAGCTTTTGGGTGGAGTTTAGTCCTAGGTTCATTTTCAACATGGTACGGAGCCAGCCTAGCTTAGTGATGGGCCATCTGTAGCTGTGCAGTCTTGCAAAATTCACGTTCTCAATGTCCAGTCCTGGGTGTGTGGGGCTGTGTTAAGATCCTAAATTTACAAGGAGTATGGACAAAGTGCCCCTTATACTGACTTGGGCAATTTTTCTCCCATGAGCTAGCTTTGGTTGGAGTTATGCCCAGGTCCATTTTCAACACAAATGTTAGGCTCAGGTCCAACTTTGACATGGTAGAAGAGCCAACCGTTAGTCTGATGATGGGTCACCTGCTAATGTCCAGTTCTGAGAACTTCACTGTCCAAATATCCAGTCTATGACGGGAGAGAAGCAGTTAGATCCCGCATCAGCTAGGAGTATAGGAAAAGTGCCCCTTATATTGAGTTGGGCGATCTTCCACCTGTAGCTAGCTTTTCAGAGTGAGTTTGGCCCAGGTCTATTTTAAAATATGTTGCTACTCAATAAAAGTTTGGAGTTCGTCATTCTGTTGCTGGAATAATATGTTATTTCTTTTACCCATTAAATTCCCTACTTTGAAGTTGGGGTTCTGAAAAGTCATTCTGAAAATCCAACATATAGACTGAAGGTGTTCTGAAAATCAATTGAGGGTGTATTGATGATCATACTTTTCAAGCTTTCTCTAGATTAGAATTAGAACTCAGAAGTAGAAGAGAAACTTATAAGGTACTTTTGAGTTAATAAGGATGAAATGAGCTTATCTTTGGGCAAACAAGTGTGGTCGTAGTTTACCTTGTCAATAAATTAGCAACCAAATGTATGTTGACATCTTCTGGGAATTGGGAAAATGAAATGGTAATGCTGTTACTTTTGCTCAGAGTATCTGGTTTTGCAGCTCTCTTTAATGCAAAACCATGAAAGACGGTAGTGCTGCATATATATATCTATATATATGGTCTACACACACACACACACATATATATATAGGATTGACTAATTCCAAATCTACGTGGAGTTTCAACAATCTGCTGGTCATGTTAGCTTTACCATGGCTGGTCCTTGTGACTTGTGAGTTAGGCTGTTGATTAATTTATCGAATTCGACAACCTAGATCGCATAGAACAAACTTATCCATCAAACTAATGAGGTTTATTTCATCAGATTTTGCATCAGTAGCTTTTGACAAATACAGTAATAATTTTACCCCTTCATCACATTTTTGAGGTCTTGTTACTTCATTCCCCTGATCTTTTTTCATGTACATGTCGACATATATGCAGGTTGATAGCTGCATTGTCTAGAGATCTTTTGGAGGACTTTTTACCGTGAGTTACTTATATTATTGACTGTTTCCATATATATTAGATTTCTTTATTTATGTCTTGATGCTTTCCTCTTTTTGTACCTTATCCTTTTCTTTTCCAATTGCTTCTCCTGGATTTGTAGTCTTCCACTCTCTTGAAAAGACCCCAACTTTACTTGTCCGGTGTTGGATTAACCTTTTTATCTGTCTATTTGTAATATATGAAAACAGACTAGCAAGCATACCTTTTGTGGTAGTTATGAGTTCCTCCTCAAATACTTTACTCTCTGAATTCTGGAATACAAAAAATTGAGTGTTCATTCCAGTCATTATGCTGCTTATAGTTTTTATAACCGTAATTATATTTATTTCTTTTCTGTTCATGGGTTGTTCCAGTTTTCTCCAGAGGATCGTGAGTTCTTTAGTATTTCTTCTGAAAGATGGTGCTGATAGGGAACCAGAGATAATGGAGCAGGTGAAATCCATTTAACTTCTTATAATTGCGTGTTGAATATTTCATGTAATATCTTGTTGGGAATGAAGTGGATACTTAATAATTAACTTTTCTCTGTTTTCCCCCAGATTTTCACATCATGGTCATACATCATGATGTACCTGCAGAAATATCTAACAAAGGATGTTGTTCACGTATTAAAGTAAGTAATACGCACTGAACTTGCTGTTTTTATTCTTGCAAGCAATTCTGCTTTTGATAGTATATTTTTCATTCTTAAAATATTAAAGCATATGAAGGAATTTAAAGTTCTGGTAATAGCTTTGATTTTGTTTCTGAAATAAGTCATTTGAGTTGCCCAGTTTCAATGAAAAGGTTGAAAATGAATAATTTAATTTATTCYATCAGTATTCTTTTGATCTCCAGAAAATAAAAGAATTGCATTGGTTTCCAATCACAGGGAAAGTGATATRATCCATTCTGAATTGCTTAGATATTTGATTGGAGTTTTTAACTGCTCTTTGTTTTTGTATACTTCTCTGTTTGCTTTGGATCTTCTTGTGTGAATGTTGACTACTTGCCAAAATAGATAATACAAGTCAATGAATGTGATTGAACTGTATCATCTTCTCCAATACTATGAGATTGGAGATGTTAGTGGGGTAATAGATAGTTGCCTTTTGCATGTTTATTATGTGAAGAGTTGCCTTTTGCATGTTTATTATGTGACTTTCTCTGACGTCTATGTATTTGTTCATTTTCCACATCCCTCTATTTGAAGTTGCTAATATCTACTAAAAATTGTGGAAAAGGTTTTTGATTCTTTCTATTTGTCTTACAGAGCCACATCAAGACTAAGGTTCTATCCTAAAGATTATGTCCAAGAATTTATTGCAGAGTCTGTATCGTTCATATTGAGGAATGCTCCTATGGTGCAGCTTGTAAAAGGTAATTCTACTTTGTATGTTTTGATTGTCATTGTTTGCCTTGTTTCTTCGCAGTTGCTTAAAAATGAACTTAGGATTTGCTCACCAGAATATTATTCTAGTTGGGCTACCTGCAAACTTCAACACAATGTTATAGTACTTCTGCTTATTTCCAGTGGCGTTGTCTAAAAACTTCCTCTTGCAACTTTTGATTTCTTTCTATATAAATATTTCTTATTCTCAGCATTTGTTTCTCTGTCTGTCCTGTTTATGGAACTCCCTGTCTTGTCCATGAATTTATGCTACAACCTTAGCTATTCAAGTAGGCTTTAGAATGCATTAGTAATATTGACTTGTGGATGTGCATGCATATCTATATTTGCATATATTCCTCATGAAGTAGATTTGTATCATGCTTTTCTTTTTGGGTTTAAGTTGATCTTTTCCTTAAAGAAAAATGACTATTGTAATGGATCAGGTATTAGGAAAGTCCTGATTGAAGTTGCCAAAAGATCATCAGATGCTAGAAAATCTGGCGTTAGTCAATTGTTGTGGTATGTTATGAGGGGTACATCTTCAAGGTTACATTCAAGGGCACAACAAGTATTGCAACTTCTGATGGACAAGTCTGTATTTTATATTCATGGTCAGCTAATTGAAGGTAAGGCCTTTTAGCATTTCTATGTAGTTATAAAGGTTTCTACTAACGTTTTCTTGCATGCCTCAAAGCACCTTTCCGCAGTTTAATAGTATGCTCTGGATTGTAAATAGTCCTAAATGTGTGGAGGGATTGTTCAAGCTCCTTCACTTATTCTTTACTTAAGCTTGTACACAAACTGAGGTGTTTTGAGTAATTCATTGATTACAGKAGCGAATATGAACAAATATAAGCCTAGCTTGCCTGGTTAGTTTAGTAGATGGAGAAAATTGTTAATAATGTTCACGAAGGGTGCGGGTGTAAAGAAGGGGAAGCTGCAAGGTTGAGCTTGAGAGGTAAGAGTTGGAGAGGCGTAGTGTGTGGAGGAAGGGAGGAGAGAAGGCAGATAGGAGAAACAGCAGCAAGGTTGAAAAAGGGAAGAGTACACAGGTGAAGAGCGGGGAAGGGGGGGGGGCAGAGATGGGAATTGGTGTTGGCAAGAAAAGGAAGGAAGAGAGATCAGAGTGAGAAGAGCAGAGTGAAAATTAGCAATGCCAATTCTCCCCTTTTTTGTGTTTTTGAGCTTAAACCACTAAAAATCTGTTTCTGGGTTTTTGTTATTCAAGTTTTTTGGGCCATGAACAGATCTTAAACTCTAAATTATGGTGTTCAAAATCTGATTCAATCAGACCTGAGTGTGTGGTGGGATTAAGTGCTACGAGTTCATAAGGAGGAGCAACCTTTGAAAAAAGTACAAGCCTAATGCAAATGCCAAGGTTTTTAATCTTAAGGATTGTAAAGCCCTGAAGCATCTCACACACCATGTCGGGGGTGTGACTTGTGCACGTGGTTGATAAAACTTTAAGTTGCAAATTACTTCCAACTGCGAGAACTGTTAAATATAGTTTCAGTGCAAAATTTTGGATGATTTTTTTGTGGTAATTCAACAATATGTTGAACTTGATTACGGTCTGTAATTTGTTGTCTAGCAAGTTGTTGGGATATTACATCACCTCGTTTGGTACTGTTATGAAGTTCTTGAAATCATGTCATGTATGGAAAACTATTATGGCTACATCTTGATTACCTATGTCCAATCCAGGATCTATATTTTGTCCAGGGAAGTAGAGCCTGCTAAGTTGGACATGTTGAAATTATAGCTTGCTTTGCATCAGCTGGCTCCTTGTGCTCGGGCTATGACATCTCCTTTTGACAGTTGGAGTGACGTATAACAAAAACAAAGAAAACAAAAAGGGTAAAAGATTGGAGTGCCTTTGGTTGGGAATTACTTGATTGAGAAGGTTGTGGATGTATTTCTGAGAAGTTCCCATCACCCACAGATAGGTATGAAAGATCTTGGGCTGTAGCCAACTGGAGTTCAGCGCAGAGATAATTATCTAGAACTGTTTTAAGTCATCAGTGTAGCCAGGATAAACTTGATGAAGTAATTTTGAGATCTAAAGCTTTCCCATTAGTGAGGATTTTTTGCAGGATTCTTATCCTTCCAACAAATATTTCTGCTTTTCCCTTGATATCAACTACCTACAGACTTAGCTGTTTGCTTACTGGCTTGACATATTTCAGGAAACACTTGGCGTTCTTGAAACTTCTTGCTCGTATCTTTCTTCGGGAGCCACTAATTGATAATGTCTGTATAGCAGAACAAGCGTGGATATAATACAATCAGAAAAGTGGAAGGATTTCTTTAGGAACTGAAAGGATTTCTTTAGGAACTAAAAGCATTAAGTTAAGAAAAATGGAACTCAAGATGCAATCTAATGCGAGGAAAAGATGCATTATGTTTTATCRTCTTGGTATTTTGTCTTTTGCATGCGAATGGAGTATCTTTGAGTTTGAGATGTTTTAGGACTTCAAAGTTAGTTTGGAGGGGAAACTTTTTGGAGATTGTATGCCTAGTAGAGTGCTGATATGGATTTTGCGACATTCATTTAGAAGTCCATTTATAATTTTAATCGACAATCTTGTGACTTTTTGATGAGAAGTGAAGTCAACTATTCTGTTGGAAGTTCATATTAATGTGTTCAGCCTCAAAGAAGGTTGACTTTGTTCCCATATTCATGGGAAGCTCCAAAGGGGTCAGAAGATGGTTAACAAGGAACATAGGTACTATGCTCCATAGAGAATGTCTTATGATTTGCCTAAATAGCAACAAAATCTATTCTTTTTGTACATTAAGGGGAAAATAGCCAGAAATTTCATTTGCTATTAACTCCTGGTTTTCAATAAATTGATAACTTAAAAGGTTTGGTACTTCTATGATTTCTTTTGCCTAACTTTCTTCTCTCTCATTTCCTTCCTGATATGTGAATTTCTGTAGGTTCAGACGCTGTTCTTGAAGTTCTAAACTCAGTTTTCCATAGATTGAGTTTGGAGTTGGAGCCTGCAGAACTAGACTTTGTGTGGCATGGCTTGGTTGGAGAAATAATGGACTCTATGACTAGTGACTGTACAGTGCAGCTGAACCGACTTCTGTCCCTGCTCTTATCCACGATGCAAAATGGATATGAGAAGAAAATGTCTGGTAAAATATCATCAAACCTTTTATTTTTATCTTCCTCCTGAATTTSTGGTGTGATTTTAACCATCATTTTCTTATTATCTTCTTTCTTCAGGGGCTGATTTGATAATTTTGCTTACTCTTTCTCATTTCCTGATCCTTTTTGTGTTTTACAGATTACCAGCCAGTAATTCAGTTGGTTAGGTTGCTAGTGGACACGTATGTTACACCTTGTACTCAGGAGGCTGAGAACCAATCAACAGAACTTACTGATAAAATTTTGGATTTATTGCTTCGTATTCTTGATGGTCTATGTGATGCTGATGACCTGGCAACTCTCTCTTGTATTTCGGTTCAGTGGGCTCCAGTATTCAATTTAAGGAACACTAGGTAATGTATTTAGATAAGATTAACAATTTCTAGGGCTATTGTGCCCCTTCTCAAAGGAAAAAGAGAAAGAAAGAAATTACCCCCTTGTTTTGGTTCAGATCTCCTCCCTCCTCCCTCTATCTCCATTTGAGTCTTACAAGTATGCATCTTGGTTTCAGTTTATTGACTTTCCTTCAAGGCCTTTTGCACAAGGACGYACGGGTTCTACATATTTTGCAGTTGAATATAATAAGGTGAAAGTCATACGTACTCCTTTGATACTTTACAAGCCTAAAATTGCGATCCTTGCTTGTTGATTTTAATGTTTTTCCATTTGATTTCAGTGCGTTGAATGATTTGATAGAAATTTATGAGGAGGAAGTCATACATTTACTACTAAGCTTCTTTGAGAAACTACAAATGCCAACATCTGGATTCTTAGATGGAGTACCAAAAGAGAAGCTGTCAAGAATTTGTAGCATTATACATCAGAATTTCAGTTACTGGATTGGGATGATCAATGTTGCAGTTCATGGGAATTTATCTTCTCTTGAGTTTCTTGTGAATAGGTTAAGGTTAGCTCTCCTTTGGGGAACTATCAGGTGCTATCCTTATATGGTTGACAGTCAGGAAGGCCTGTCACCACTGATGAACTTGTTAAATGCATTAGAGGATCTTCTCACGATTAAATGCGGTAAGAATTTCTTACGTTGCAGGTTTYGGATGTTTTCATACGTGAAACAACTATTTTTTTTTTGGTATAATGAATTGACAATCAGGAAACTCCTCGGGAGATAGCATTGGAGAGGTTTATTGCTAATTATAGTTGGTTAGATGTCAATTATCTTCCTGGTCAAGAAGTCTCTTTGTTTGCATAGAAAATTCTTTGCTTATCAAAGTTGTACAATTTCCCGTATGCAATTGATGTTACAATTGATTTATTAAAATCTTGAATACAGGGTTTCCAAAAAGCATTTGGCAAGGCCTAATTGGTGCTACTCTGGATTCTTATAGAAAAGTGCTCTACAGGGATGGAAGTGCAAATGATGGCTCTGCAGTAAGCAAATTCTTGTATCTAGCAAAGAAATACAGCTCATCTTCTCAAGTATTATCTGCTGTAGCCGATATGCTGGATTCACTTTTTGGGTACATCTAACTTGTCCAATTAAATACAGACATTTTTGTTTCTGATTGTTGTTTGATTGGTACTCTGTTTGTGCTTGTATTTCTTTTCTGGGCTTTCTAGATGCCTAACTATCTTCTGACCTTCTGTAATTTCCTTAGAAGATCTAAGGCTGAAGCACAGCATAGCTGTAAAACATACCACCCAGCACTCGAAGCTGTCAATTTGGTGTGTGCATTGAAGACATTTAGTGGAAATTTATGCCACTCTGATGCGTTGCTGAGGCTTTCAACCTTGAGAATATTGTGCCATTACGAATCTTTGAAGCTGGAATCTTTGTCTGAGGAACAAGCTAACGAGAAAAAATTGGGAGAAGGTGTTTCACAGACCTGCCATGCAGATGACCAGGGTGCTAATGTATAGTCCAACACCTTCTTTGACTTATGTTATCCAGTTTCTTTGGTAGGTTAGTTACGATGACGTTTCTTGTAACTCAGGTGCTAGAGATTCTCCTTCTGATTGAAGCAACCCCAATTACGGTTGACACTAGCAGAAAAGTTATTCTTCTCCTGTCCAAAATTCAAATGATTGTAGCCTCCACAAGGATAGCTGATGATTATATCCCTGCTCTTCTATATGGGATTATTGGCATCCTTCACAAGAGGTTTAGCTATTTATGGAACCCAGCTATGGATTGCCTTGCTGTCCTTATTAACCAACATTTTGAAATTGTATGGGACAAGTATATTCAGTATCTTGATCATTGCGAGTCTAGGTTCCTCATCTCTGAAGATCAGTCTGGCAGAAGTGGTGCTGAAATGCTTAACAAGCCAAGTGGTACGTGCAAAATGTGTTAGTCACTCTTCTTAGGAACTAACTTTGTACCTGCTTCTCCTGAGAATGAGCATTTGATTCATTTACTGTTGTTTCCATAAATTATGCGGGACATCAAATCTTGTAGACTGGTAGTTCTGTATGTATATTTAAACTGTATCAGCAAAGAGTGTCATGGCTTATGAATATGATTAGTTTCTGTTCTTCTGTATTTGTGAGGCCTCAATACCAGTTATGTATGTTTTTAAAATTTCAGAAGTTATGACTTATTATTTCACTGGTTTTTCAGATTTGGTTGGACTTTTCAATTCTTTCATCATTCCAACGTGTGATGCTACGCCATTCACTACAGTTTTTTCGCTATTGATTCAAACTCTGCAGAAGGTTCCACGTGTAGAATACCGGTCTCGAGATATAATGCCTTTGTTCTTGAAGTTTCTAGGATATTCTGTAAATGATCTTATGAGGTGATTTTTTTAACTGCTTTTTGTTCATTAGGTTTCTTCTCTGGGCTAAATTTTGATTTCTTTTCCATTGCTTTGCCAATTTTCTTCTGTCTTCTCTGATGAAAATGCAGTGTCGAAATGTATGATTTACGGGATCGTAAGAACMAAGAATGGAAGGCGGCCCTTAAGGAATGGTTAAACATGTTTATATTGATGCGGAATCCAAAGTCTTTTCATCAAAGTCAATTCTTCAGGGATGTTTTGCAATATAGGTTGGTAAAGTTGAAGTTTTACATCTGATTTTCAGTTATTCAAATGCCTTTGCAATTCTGCAATATTTCAGTATTACAATTGACAAATTATTATACTTATTTTCCTCTGATTATCCAGGCTGCTTGACGACAATGATGCTGAAGTGCAGAAAAAGGTTCTTGACTGTCTTTTGAACTGGAAAGATGACTTTTTACTCCCTTATGCCGAGCATCTGAAGAATCTAATCCATGCTAAAAACTTGAGAGAGGAGCTCACCACCTGGAGCGTATCTAGGGAATCAGATATGATTAATGAACAACACAGGAGTGCTATTGTGCCTATTGTCATTCGAGTATTAGTACCAAAAGTCAGAAAGCTAAAAACTCTTGCATCTCGAAAGGTACCCTTGGACTTGTMTGTAATTATATTTTTGTATTGCTGTTGATTAGATGTATAATGAGGTTTTCTTTCTTACCATTTTCTTCCAGCATGCTAGCGTATATCACAGGAGGGCAATACTTGTGTTCTTAGCTGGTCTTGATATTGATGAGCTTCCTCTCTTCTTTGCCCTTTTGCTAAAACCTCTGCTGACTGTCTGCCAAGGAGGTGATGCGACAAACGAACTTCTTTCATCACATCTCCTAAAAGATGGGTTTCATTCACTCATCTTACAGCAGTTTACTACTGATGGCATAAAGGCCCTTTCTTGGAAGAAAAGATATGGTTTCTTGCATGTCATTGAAGAAGTTTTAGAAGTTTTTGATGAATGGCATGTCAGTCCTTTTCTTGATTTACTGATGGGCTGCGTTGTCCGTGTACTGGAAAGCTGCACAACTACTCTTGACACAAAAAGCTCTGCATTATCTCTAACTGGTTCTGGTTCCAATATGTGTGTAGCTGAGCTTGATGGTGAAATGGAAACTGAAATCATGGTAATGTGTCTCCTTAAACCATCGTTAATAAATATAAGTAAGGCAATTACCTTATATCTAGATCTTTTTATGTTGTTATTCATGATAAGCAAGTAATATTATTTACTTATCAATTGGCTAAAGGATTCCTTCTGTGATTAAATGAAGTGGTCTCTTCTAATTATTTCTTGGTTTGCATGCAGTCAAGCACATCTATGAAGCAGTTCAAGGAAATGAGATCTTTATGCTTGAAGATTATTTCTTCAGCTCTTTCTAGATACGAGAGTTATGATTTTGGATGTGAATTTTGGAACCATTTCTTTCTAGCATTGAAACCTTTAATTGCTGGTTTTAAGCAAGAAGGTGCAAGTAGTGAGAAGCCAAGTGCGCTGTTTTCTTGCTTCCTTGCAATGAGTAGAAGCTCAAAGTTTGTTTCACTGTTATCTTGGGAGAAGGATCTTGTTCCTGATATTTTTTCAATGTTAACCATCACTTCAGCATCTGATGCCATTGTATTGGGTGTTTTTACGTTTGTGGAGAACTTACTGAATCTTGATTCTGAGCTTGGTGACACCGACAGTTCCGTTAAGATAGTATTGCTTCCACACATTGATGTTCTTGTCTGCAGTCTACATATTCTTTTCACTCGTGATAATGCAACAAAGAGGTATTGTAGTCATGTCAGCTTTGAAATTCTAACAAGATCTGTTGTTAATTTGTGAGCTTCCATAATGATTTGGTTTGCTTATTTTGGCTTTTACAACAAGAATAAGTAGCCTTTTTATGAAAAGTTTTAMGCTTATGTGACTGTTTTATCTGTTCTTAGAGCTGCACCTAGTTGCATCCTGTTTGCTGCCAAATTTAGAGGTGCTAGTTGTTAGATGTGGTTCATTTATTTAGTTGTATATACCGGCCAAGTGATGCACTTCATTCAATTGCTTTAAATTGAATTCCATTACATTTATATTAATTAAATGCAGGAGATTTGTTTCTGTCAGGAACTTATTATCTTCACAAACTCTATCAGAAAGTATGATTATACTGAGGGTCTATTTGCGTTTTAGTACTTTATGGATGCTGATTTTCAGTATTGGCGTTGAAATGTATGATGCTTTATGTAGTTAGCATTAATATGAATGCTGTGACAGCCGTTCTTTTGCTTTCGAGATTTTCTTATGTTGCCTCTTTTGTTGACCATGCGCCAATATTTTTAATTCTCTGGCTGGTATAGCATACAAGTGAAGCCTCTGTWTCTGTCATGAATATTTTGTACTTGTGTATATATCTGAAATTATTGCTAGGAATTATAACTATACCACATTGGAATTATTGCTGGAATCCTTTTGATAGATGAATCTTTTGGAAAATTCATTAGGRTATTGATAACCTGAAACATTCCTATAACCGTTATATTTTTCTTTGGTTTGTATAGGATTTCAACTTAGGAAAATGACATTGCTTGTGTTCAACAAAGAGAATAGGGATGGGAGATTCTGGTTGTTTTCTTGATTTTTATATACAGGCCAAAACCAGTTCTATGTGTTTCAACAAACAGCTGGAAAGTCATAGCCATTGTCAATTAAAAATTGTTTTTAACTACACTCTAATTAGTCAGTCTCCAACTAGTTTGGGATGGATCAAATAAGTTAATGTCTTAAACCATCACTTGGACTGACATTTTGAGTATCCAAATAATGGTGCATGAAAATAAGGTGCGTAAGGAAATAGAGGGAATGAATTCCAAACCATCTTGAATCCTTTAGCAGGTGGCGGAGGTGGTCAAACACTTTAGTTTTCACTGCAAGTTGATATTTAAGCAAAGAATAATTTGTGCTGGGAAGGTGGGACGAAAAAAATTCCTTTTACTGTTATGAGCATGAAGCAAGAAGTAACATGCATGTATACACAGATGGTGTTCCCATGGTTGGACTTTCCAGAAAATGATGCTAATAACTTACAAATAGCTTCTACATAGCTGTGAAGGAATAATTTCATTTGGCTCATAATTAATAGATAGTGATTTTAATATGCATTCAACAATTTTTTAAAGACATTATAGTATCCTTGATTGAACTGATTTCAGTAAAAGCCATACTTCAAAAGGTTATCTATTGACAAGGAGAATATGAGCTTCTGGAAATAGATTCAGACTTAAGTTGTCCAAACTCTAATTGCTTCTGAGACAACTGTCCCTTAAGTATGATAATGAACTACAATGTGATGAACCTATCTGCAAGCTATGTGCGTCTATGAGTTGCTAGTGGTCCAGGAAAGTCAATATATGAACATTTAGATGTGATAAGTGACCAATTATTATGAGTCCACAATGGTTCTGAGTGTTATTACCTCAGGTTTCTGACCTTTGGATTTTACATGCTTTCTGGGTCCATCATTAGTTTAAGTTTCAGAATTGTATTTCAGACTCTGCATGGCCTTTGAATGAAATGGAAGTCTTGTATGAATTTGATGTTACAATCCGTTCTTCAACTTGAGTGGCTGTTTCATTTTTTGTTTTACACTGTATTTGCTCTGATATAATGAATTCTCAAGTTGACCTGACAAGTTTGCTTTACGGTTCAATGATTTCGCATTTTGAATGGATACAATGGGTTCAGTAGCTGTGGAGCTAATCGTGGCTTATTGCTTTGGTCCATCAGGAAAGTGGTCAGGACTCCGGGGGAGAAGGAGCTGAATGTGTTTAAATTGTTATCGAAGTACATAAGGGAGCCTTTGGCAGCAAGGAAGTTTGTTGACATCTTGCTTCCACTTCTGGCGAGGAGATCACAGAAGAACTCTGGTTAGAGCCTTATAAGTTTTGCAGCTTATACAGATTTCCTCCTCCTCCTCCTCCTCCTCTCTTTCTCCTCTCTCTCCTCTATATATATATATATATAATATTATAATTATTGGCTCCCGTCTCTCTCTCTCTCTCTCTCTCTACATATGTATATAAAATACACACACACACGCGTACATACATACATACATACATCTTTTTGAAATAACTCTGTTCCTTTTTCACCTTCCAGATTCCTGTGTTGACATTCTATGGATCATTCAGCATGCAGTAAAAGTTGTAGGGAGTGAAAATAGTGAAAAGATTCTCAGTTCTGTTTCTCCTTTACTTACTTCTGCTGGGCTGGAAGTCCGGGTAGCAGTTTGTGATGTCCTTGGTACTCTTTCTGAAAGTGATGCCTCTCTTCGTATTGTGGTAATATTTATTTTTCTAATTAGTCTTTTCTTTTTAATAATTTTAAAAATTAGTTATTAAGTGTTTTTATGAACTTATCCATCTATTTCGATCTAGGCAAAACTTCTGTCAGAATTGAATGCACCCTCTGCCATGGAGATAGGTGGCCTTGATTATGACACTGTAATTGGTGCTTATGAAAGGATCAACAAAGACTTATTTTATGCTTTACAGAAGGAGCATGTGCTAATCCTTTTATCACATGCAGTACATGATATGTCATCTGAAGAAATGATTTTGAGGCAGAGTGCATATGGATTGTTGGTTTGCTTTGTTGAATTTGCGGGTGAAATTGTTGATAGAAATGTGGTGGTGAATCAAGGGTGTTGGTCTGAAGTTTGTGTCAAGCAAATTATAAGCAACTTTATTTTRAAGCATATGGGAAGTGCAATGAGTAAAGAAACTTCTGTTCAAAAGGTAAGCTTGAAATTGAAACCATTTTTTCTTAAAATTTTTATTTTCCTTTTCCCTTTTAAGTTTGGTGTTTTACTTTTATTTCATTACTCAATTCCTTTTCCCTTCGTAACTTTATTATTTCTTATAGTCGACTTTGTTTCTGACTAGTATAATGTAGGAGCTGGTGTGGACTAACTGAAGGGAGTGACAGTTTTTTATGGCACTAATGTCAGAATATACATATAGGGGAAAATTGGTTAATAGCTTTTTGTGAGCGTCTCTTTCATGTGCCTGCATCCCGCATGGGCACATTGGGCAAACCTTAAGAAAGGAAAGAAAATTGTGATATGATATTGTTTTAGGACAACTGGATTAACTCAGATGAAAATGTATTTGTTTGCAGGTTTGGATTGATTTACTGCGAGGAATGGCATTAAAGCTCCCGAAGGTGGCAAATCTTGACTCGTATGGAGCTTTGTACAGTCAAGATCCAGAACAGGATTTCTTTAGCAATATTATTCACTTGCAGGTAATTCTCTGAGTCCTGGTTGATTATTACCTTGTTACTGTTGAATGTGATTGTCGGTTGAGAGCTATTCTATCAATGACGACAAAAGTCAGAATTTGTTTTTGTTTTAGAATTTAATCAGGTAATTTTCTTATATTGAATCAAATATGTATCCTGAAAACTACTATTACTGGATTAGGGATGGCTGTGGATAGGTGTAACTTGTAAACCTAAAATAAAAGAATTTTTTAAAACGTGGCTATTAAGAAATCTTAAGAATGCTTATCTAGATGCTGGAGCTCTAGATGAATGTCATATTTGGAGAGGGTAATATTTCTTATAATGTTATATGCTAGAAGATGTTCTTAAGCTTAACTGCTTCGGAAGTGACAGCTCTGGTGTAGGTTTTAGATTGATTTTGCTTTGAGTCTCTGCAGGAAGGATACAACTATAGTTGACTTGTATTATAACAGAAACATGAAAGACCGTTCACCATGTTGGAGTGTCAATCTGGAAAATAATTACACTTTTACTCGAAGTAGAACATGGTTAGGCTTATTCTTGGGTTCTGTGGATAGTCTAAACAGTTTCAAGTAGAAAATAATATAATGACTGAAGATGCATAAGATATAAAATGGCTAGATGTGTTTATATACCTTAATACTAATTTCATTATGCATTGTTTGGAAATCCATCTCATAATTAATATCATACAGGGGTTTTTCCCAAGAAAATATTGATTTMGATATTAAAATTATTAATTTTAATACGTTCACAGAAATAGGTTTGGCAAAATTCAGTAATTARTTAATTCTAGAAATTAATTATTAGAGGGTCAAATGTAGTTTGAGATGTGGATTTGGACATTGTGGTTAATTCTTGACTGCATCTGGATTTGGGTTCCATCAGTATAAATGTTAGGGCAAAGCTGTGGGCATCCGTCTGTCTGCCATTATTTAATTGAACTTGTAGTGATTATGCAAAGCTTCTTTTGAGGAAGGGAAGGGGTAGGGGTAACAAGTACTTCCAAGTTGGGGAAGTTTTCTCTCCTCTTGTTTCATGCATTTTTATCTGTAATTCTTTAGTTGATTAGTGAACTCTAATTCAGAATTACCTTTATCATTAATTTCTCTTCACCTCTTCCCATTCCCACCAACCCCTTCCGGTGTGTGTGGGAAGGGAGTGCTCATGCAGAAGGGAGTGGTGGTCCCCTGCCACTAAGAAAGGAAAGAAAAAGTGACTCCACTTTTTCTTTTGCTCCTCATTTCCTTTTTTAACTTTTTAATTCCAATTGAAGTTGTTCAAATATGAAAAGTTGATGGTTCATGTAGCTTGACCTGCTAGTACTTTCAAAATGTGCTATGAACTCCAAATAGTAATAGAGGTGCTGATAGTTGGTTATAGACTTTCTTCAGTAATAAGTATTGATTAAAAGCCAAGGGATGTAACTCCTCGCATAACTAGTATATGGAACTACAGATTGTAATGTTTCCATGTATTCCCTGGAGGAATTATAGTGTTAAAGTGGTGTCTTTGAGACAGCGGATAACTAGGATTATCTCATCTCCCTGTCTTCCGTCTCATTAGTGCTCCATAATTTGTGTAGAAACACCGGAGAGCAAGGGCATTGTCTCGATTTACGCATGCCATCAGTTCAGGAAGTTTGTCGGAGGTAATTATTCTGTGTTCTATTTGGCATCAACTCTTCCTTGGTTCCTTTGGAAGGATCACTTATATTTGCTGCTGCTGCATGGACATCAGGTTATAACGAACAGAGTATTCATCCCACTCTTTTTCAGTATGTTGTTTGATATACAGCCTGGAAAAGGTGAAAATGTCAGAAGTGCATGTCTGGAGGCCCTTGCAACAATTTCTGGTCGCATGAGCTGGAAACAGTACTATCTGCTGCTAAAAGGATGTTTTAGGGAAATGACGTTAAAACCAGACAAGCAAAAGGTCCTATTGCGACTGATCTGCTCTATTCTGGATCACTTCCATTTTTCAGGAGCTGAATTGAATCAAAACGTCGATGATTCTGAAGAAAAAGAACCTGGAAGGGTGTCTTCTACTGACGAATTTGCTGATATACAGACTTGTCTTCAGAAGACAATTCTTCCAAAGATACAGAAATTGTTAAATTCTAATTCTGAGAATGTCAATGTGAATATCAGCCTTGTTGCCCTCAAGCTACTTAAATTACTTCCTGATGAGACAATGAAATTGCAGCTTCCAAGTATTATACAACGCATTTCTAACTTTCTGAAAARTCGCTTAGACAGTGTTCGTGAAGAAGCTAGATCTGCATTGGCTTCATGTCTCAAGGAGTTGGGGTTGGAGTACTTACAATTCATAGTCAAAGTCTTGAGGAGCACCCTCAAAAGAGGATACGAGTTACATGTACTTGGATATACTCTTAACTTTTTATTATCAAAGTTTCCTGCAAATTCCATTTGTGGGAAGCTGGACTATTGTCTAGATGATCTCCTTTCTGTGATAGAGAGCGATATCTTTGGACATGTTTCAGAACAGAAAGAGGAGGAGAAATTTGCTTCAAAAATGAAAGAGACTAGAAAGCAGAAGTCCTTTGAAACCCTCAAATTGATTGCCCGAAATATTACATTCAGAACAAATGCTCTGAAACTCCTTTCTCCCATTACAGTTCATCTGCAAAAGCAGCTAACTCCAAAATTGAAAACAAAGTTGGAGAGTATGTTAAATCATATTGCTATTGGTATTGAATCTAATCCCTCTGTAAGTATGACTGAACTGTTTATCTTTGTGTATCGTCTCATCAAGGATGGCATAGATGATGGGAGTCGTCAGGGAAATAATGCTCATAGTCCACAGACAGGGAAGCGAGACGAAAATGAAATGGATATAGGAATAAATAATTCGGATAGACTAGTTGAAGTTGACACCAGATATTCTCATTTTATTACCGTTTTCGCTCTTGGGTTGCTGCAGAACTACATGAAGAACTTGAAACTAAGCAAAAACAATGCGGAGCTTTTGTCATTGCTGGACCCTTTCATTGGCTTGCTTTGTGATTGCCTAAGTTCAAAGTACGAAAACATTGTTTCTACTGCGCTTAGGTGCCTCTCTCCTCTGGTAAGGCTGCCTCTACCAKCCCTTGRATCAGAAGCGCACAAGATCAAGAACTCTTTGTTGGTTATTGCTCAAGGTTCAGGGAATGCTGGAAACCCCATGATGGAATCTTGTCTTAGGTTACTGACAGTGCTTCTGCGTAATACTAGGATTACACTCTCGGCAGATCAGTTGCATATGTTAATCCAATTTCCGCTATTTGTTGACATTGAAAGAAATCCATCATTTGTAGCCCTTTCACTTTTGAAGGCTGTGTTGAATAAAAAGCTTGTAGTTCCTGAGATATATGATGTTGTCAAGCGAGTAGCGGAGTTGATGGTTAGAAGTCAAGATGAACCTGTTCGAAAGAAATGCAGCCAAATTTTGTTACAATTTTTGCTTGACTATCATCTCTCAGAAAAACGCTTGCAACAGCATATTGATTTCTTGCTTGGAAATCTGAGGCAAGTCTATGAATTCTTGCAGTAACATTCATGCTAATATATTATATTTTCATTGGCTAACATAAGTGTGTTCAAATTTTATACAGATATGAACATCCAACTGGAAGAGARGCTGTTCTTGAAATGCTCCATGCTATTATAATGAAGTTTCCTGCAAGCGTTGTTGATGGGCAATCCCAGACACTATTTGTGCATCTGGTGGTTTGTTTGGCCAATGATCCTGACAGCAAAGTACGTGCTATGACTGGTGCAGTAATAAAGCTTCTTATTGGCCGGGCTGGCTCTCATTCACTTCACTCCATCATTGAGTACAGTCTCTCCTGGTATCTGGGTGAAAAGCAGCATTTATGGAGTGCTGCAGCACAGGTAACATTTTAGATGAAGTTCTGAATTTATTTTTCATTGCTACAAGAGCTTCACGAAATGAGTAGTGGTTGGACATTTGTACCCAACACCTTAACTGATCAAGCCTTATCTTGTATGCCATATGAAATCTCATAAAACAGTCAAAAGAACTTCAGTCCACATTATTGTTTTAGTAGCTAAAACCGAGGGTTTCTGAAGCAGGCGCGCGCGCACACACACACACACATATTCTTTTTCATATCATTAGCTGGTTCAGCTGATTAAAAACTCATGGGCCTAATAATGAGGGGAAATAGTTTTTGAATTAGGACTACTTGATTAGGCATTAGGTGGAACCATCCAATGAAAAGCAAAGTCTCGCAATCCTGGAATAACAGAAGTGCATCAACTCTAAATTGCTTAACCTAGAGCAGCATAGCCAAATCTTGTGCTAGACCTTTCTATTGCTTTTTCAGGCTGCATTGCTGAAGCTACTCAAATTAGTGCTTATACTTCCTTTTTGTTTTGTCCGTGTTTTTTCTTCCCAAAYGACAGAAACGGTCCTTCCTTAGACWGAAGTTCTTTTCAAATATGAAGAGAAACATCGTTTGCTTTCTGTTCATCTTTCCTGTATAAGCTATGACATTGTCCACATGGCCTTTCTAAAGCATTTGCTTTCATTATTTTACATGTCTATATATAGATCAGTAATGGATTTCTCATTCCTGTTCAGGTACTTGGATTACTTGTAGAAGTAACAAAGAACGAATTCCATACACATATCAGTAGTGTATTGCCAGTAATGCAAAGAATTTTGCAGTCTGGCATTGATGTTCTTATGAACATTCAGGTAGACGTATCTTATGGAGGATCTGTTTCTCTGTGGAAAGAAGCTTATTATTCTTTAGTTATGCTGGAGAAGATACTTCACCACTTCCCAAAGTTGTGCTTTGAAAAGGATCTTGAGGTATTTATATTGCTTCTTTAAATATGCAAATTTGCAAATTTTATGCTCATTTATGTTTCGTTAACAGTCTGATTGTATAATTTCACATCTGCAAAACTGTTTGAATTTCATTAAATTTGCATGTTATTAAGAATTTTTGTTCATAGGTAGCAACCTGCCTTTTCCATTTTTTGCCTCTTCTTTCTTTTTTTTCCTTTTTTTTGTGTTTTTTTTTTTTGGGGGGGGGGAGTTTGTTGTTGGGTGAGGGGGGAAGGGTGAAGGAAAGAGCGGAAGGAGTTATTTTTTTGGGTACTAATCATTCTGGTGTTTTGTATTTGTTGGCCTTATCCTTTTACTGGTAGCATATTGTTGAACTGGGATGGATGAAGGGAGACRAAAAACGAAGCAAAATTTCATTTCTGGCCAAATTTAGGCTGCTTCATCTTGGACTTGAGGGGAATTCTTTTCATTTTACTTGAGGGGAAATAATCTTCTTTTCTTTTCCCGAGAAAAAGAATCTCTTTTGGTTAGATTAGTTATGGCTTAACAGGAAAGCTAGCATATTCATAACTTTCAAGTGGTTTGCATTGCCTTCTCTGATACCAAGTGGAAACATGGACTTTGAGCGTGTTGCTTGTCTGCATTGTCCTTGGGCTGTTAATGGTGAACTATTAGCAGATAAATTTGTGAGCATGATTTGATGCTGTTATATTTCAAATCACAAATATGTTGGATTTTTCATTTTAAGTGTCTGCAGCCCTGGATTTATGCATGTACTCTGCTTAGGATTTATTCATATTCCTGCTGCCTCCATTTAGATTTGTAAACTATCTTCATTCTCTTTGACTTGGTACTTCCCTAACAAGTAATACTTCCACACCTGTAATTTAACAGCTGCATACTTATGGAAGTGAAAGAGATTTCAAAATGCCCAAAGTTGTCCCCATTAAATTGTCCTATTGCAGTAGTAAGATTTTTACGTTTTCCAAATACCAAATAAGTGAGTCGAGGCGTAGCAGAATATTTCATAAGGAAAAGATGAACACTGCAAAGCAACAATATGTAGGAATCCGACTCCTAATGTGCGTTTTGTCCCCTTTTTCTTCTTGAAATAACCTTTCACAACCCAACAAAACTTACAAGAATACACACTCACTCATGCATATGAACATGAATATATGCAGCACTCTTTACCACTTTAGGGTCACTAATGAACCATGGACATCCTTCTGTAAATGGATGTCAATACATGAGCACTGAAATTCAGTAACACATGAAAGCCTGAGATCAAGTTAACATGCAGCTGCAACATAAACTTGGGGATACAATAAAACCCAAGGTTTTTGGAGTCAAAGGAATATGGCAGTTGAGCCTCCCCCAGAAAGGGGGGTGGTGGGGGAGGAAGGATAAGGGCTGTGTGAAGGTGAAAAGGCTGCTTGAAGTTATGGTAGAAGGGAAGAGTGAAATAAGTACAAGGAAGGGCCATATGTTAAACCTATAATTGCTCATCGTGCTTCTTATTATGAATTTTTCTTTGCTGTGGTTTTCTTTACCTAATTCAATTTGTTTGCTCTTCAACTAAGTATCTTATGGAAGCTGCGTTGAGCTGTTAAATTTTGTATTTTACTACTATTTTTATTTGCTTCTTTTGTGTGAGAAAGACAAGTGTCCTACCATTTGCTTAGTACATCTTTGTATTTATGTTCTTCCGACTCTCTAGTGGTTGGAGCTCTTGTAAGATAAGCTAGCAGCGTTAATAGTGTACCAACATTCTTGTCTCCCTTCTCTCATGATTCTTTTCTTTCGATAATTGAGATCTTATACTTCGCAGGGGATATGGGAGATAATCTGTCAGCTCCTAGTGCACCCACACTTATGGTTACGCAACATTTCAAACCGTCTTGTTGCACTGTACTTCGCACATGTTAGTGAATCTTGTGGAGAGACACACTTCTTGATGAGACCAGCYAGAATTTTTCTTGTGGCTGCTTCACTTTGTTGCCAACTAAAAACACAGCCAACTGATGATGCGGCGACCTCTCTGATTGAACAAAATCTTGTGTTTGCAATTTGCCATTTGCATTTCCTTCTAGGACAGAACGAACACATGGATTTTCCCAAGTTCTGGTTTGACCTTGAAGACAAGGAGCAAGGCCATATTCTTAAAGCCTTTGAGTTGCTTGACTCCAGAAAGGGAAAAAGTACAGTTGCATATCTGACCTCTGATCTTAATGGCCAATGTGGCGAACAGAAATGTGGTCAGAATCAAAGTTTCCTTATTTCCTATTTGCTGAAGAAAATGGGGAAGATATCCCTCGAGATTGAGAATATACAGGTAGTGCATTTGAAAACTAATAATTTGATTGCTTGTTAATTTCTTTATGCTGGTGCTTGACTTTTTATTGGCAGCATTGAGCAGGTGAATTATCCTTTTTCCGTTTTGTTATATCTGAGGAGTAACATATGTTGCCATTGCCTGTAAAATCTTTTATGCAGATGAGAAGTATTTTCAATTGCTTCAAGTCAATTTCTCCTAAACTCTTTAGTCAAAACAGAACTACAGCGCCATCATTGGGGGATGGCTTGGAGAATTATGCTCATCAGATGCTGTTCCCTCTTTACAAAGTTTCAGAAGGATATGCTGGGAAATCCATTTCAGGTAATTTCTGATATTTAATTCTTTTGAGTTCTTGATTTGTTTGATTTAAGTCTGTAAATCTCAGATATATTTTCCATGAAAATTCAATGATAATTTTCTATTGGAAAATGGCTTGTTTAGAAAAATGGCTTCCTAATAGCAATATCTGCTAGTTATCTTAGTTGATCAATGAAAATAGGTCCTTGCATGTATGACTTCATTATTGTTTATGTAATGATTTTTCCCCCCTTGTTACTTCTACTGAGATTGATATTTTGATTTGATATGCGAAATTTTTTCTTTTTGTTTAATGTAATAAATTTGTTTGGAGTGCTTTTTATGATAGAGTAGAAACGGGTGGGCTATGTTTGGATCATAAGAATTACTAATTCTTTGAAACTATGCGGCTGATATCTACTTCAAATGAGATTAGGGTTCTTCACTTTGAAGGCCTGAATCTTTATGTCRAAATTATTAAAATGGTGTCATATTCACAATAGATTCATATTGAGATTAAGCTCCATATTGTGTGATGTAAAATGACACAGAAAAAATTATACTACAAAACTGTTGATGTTTCCTGTATGTTGTATGGAATCTCAAGTGATGCATAACATTTGGCTTGCTTAAAGTCGAGTTTTTCTTCCATTTCATATCTAAGAAAACAGAGCTTATCCTCACAAGTCTCATTCACTTTAGATCACCAAACAAGGACAGATTGGTGGCTGCAGAGTTACAAAAAACACAGAATTGCTTTATTTCTTTTATAATGTTGAATGTTAATCTTTTATTTATGTATTTTTCTCTTCATTTTGTGGATTGAGATCACAACTCGAATWTACCATTTATACTTGCATTCCTTCAGAGGATGATAAGCAGTTTGCTGGAGCCATTCGGGATAGCATTCGAGATACCATGGGAATCCTGAAATATGTTGAAGTATGTCATCAGATAGAAAAGAATCTTAAAGTGAAGAGGGATAAGAGGAAACAAGAAGAAAAGCTCATGGCCGTGGTTAATCCAATGCGAAATGCTAAGAGGAAGTTAAGAGTTGCTGCAAAGCATCGTGCCAACAAGAGAAGGAAAATGATGACCATGAAGATGGGAAGATGGATGCGATGAGGTATGGAAAACAGGCATATATGCCTATCTTCGACCACTATGAATTGGACATCAAGATTTATGGCGCAGAGTATTTCCAGCAGCTGTTTCTCCTAGTGGGATTATTGTTGAAATGCTTGGAGATTGATTTGCTGCTTCATAATAGCACCTCCTTCTTCCTGTTTGGTTGAAACCACAAGCAGGTAACACCAATTTGAGTGATCTTGCAACAAAGTGAAAGCAATGTGAGGTATTCAAGAAGAATAGTGGTCAAAGAAGCTGCATTCGAGCACGATGAGGAACTCATCTGCTCCTCTATGCTCGGAGAAGGTTCCATTGTAAATGTCAATGAGTGAGATAAACTAGAGTTTTCTGCATTGTCCAAAATCATCAGGTGATATTATGAGTTATGCTTTTTGTAGATAGGAACTATGTAATCGCATGAGTAACTTGTTCTTACAACAGATTGGAGGAATTCCAAATCTTCAGATTTGGCCAATTTTGGTAGTCAATGGAAGTGTTTCAATTTGAAGTTTTAGAAGTTTTTGATATCTCACAATATGTATGTCCAATTTGCTTCAAATAGCGCGTTGGCTTGTTAAGATATTTACGACATTAAGAACATGTCGAAATCTAAAAGCAATTGCCACAATAGGGCAAACTATCAATTTGGTGCAAACCTTAAGAATGATTTTGTATATATTAATAAGAATACAAGTTCTTCAAGAAACCATGTAGGTTATGAACGGACGTGAACAATCTTTTAGCATATGCTTAAGTGATTCCATCACTAGAGGATATTCCCCATGCATGTGCCCGCCTCCATCAATTGCTTCTTCTCCATGCAAACTTTGAGCTTCAAGACCACATGCATTAACCAAAATCAAAAGTGATTTTTGTAGAATATTGTTTCCCCTCCAATTAATGAAGCCAAATTGGAAAGTTTTAAGAGGAAAATAAACTTCTAGATGAAAAGAGTTGCCAAATCATTCTTAAAAGTATATTCTTTAACTTCTATGCTATCAAGACATCTAAATAAGATTTAAGACAATCTTTCTTATCCCTCCTAGTTTATTTGCTTAACCCTATGACTCTAATCCAAGTTCTCTGTTTGATTCTTGTTCTCATTTCTAGCTCTATAACCTTCCTTTTCGAGAAAACTATCTATTGTAGATATATCAAGAGGGAGGAGGGCGACCACCAGAATTAGTTGGATCAAACAGGCAAGTATCCGAACCATAAAAAACAAGAAATTGGATCTACTACTGCTCCATGTTGCTTTCTTGTTGAGGGGAGGGGAAGTCTCCAAGGAGAGAGATAGGTAATTTATATGTGCATGCGTAATCTGTTATCACAGCTCATAATACTTCTTATTGAATTGTATAATCCCAATTCACAGCTGAATGCTTTCGCCATATGAGCCATATGCCATAGCTTAACATGCTAGTCGTGTGGCCAAAGATTGAGTACCTAATTTGTAGTTTAAAAAATCAAATTTTAATCTCGATAGATCTCATAATAAATCTTGATTYTTCACTCTGAAGTTGGTATATTGAGTATTAATCAAATYCGATTCACATACTGATAACCTTATCRAAAACTAAAAGGAAATAAATATATCCAATGAGAAGGCTATTTAAGGAAATGAGCTGGAATTCATATAAATGAGCTTCGACGCGGGATTTGGAAGCCAACCTTAAAAAGTTGTGGTAATCTCTTCTATTAATTGAGTTCGTTTCTGAGACGCAAACGCAACGGACAGATCGTTCGGTTTGCTTCTCTTTCTTTCTGCACCCCATAATTCATCCTTCACTTCTCCCTCTCTCTCTCTCTCTCTCTCTCTCTCTCGCAACAATTCTTTTGGTTCCTCATTCATTCTATAGAGTAAGAAAAGAGAGATAAAGAGGAGAGACCTCCTTCACAAAGAAACAAAAAGGTCGAAAAAGCCAGAAAAATAAAGAGAAAAGCGAGGAAGAAAGAGGTGTCAAAGTTGATCTGTTTTTTTTCTCAAGAAAGTCTGGTACATAAGAACCCTTTTCTTCATATACAAAGAAAGTGCAAAGGTTTGGTTTTGATAAGGTTTTCTATGTTTAACTTTTTGCAAAGAAATGTTTTGTTTTTCTTTCTGTATTTTCTTGAATTCTGGGGTTTGGATTATATGCAGGAACTGAAGTTCAGCATCTGTAACTGGGATTTGGATATTTAGTTTGCTTTATCATTATCTTCTTCTCTCCATTTGTTTTTTGATCAATGGGGGGAGAATCTGATAATATCAAAGGACTTGCTTTGGCTATCTCCTCCAGTGTTTTTATTGGTTCTAGTTTTATCGTCAAGAAAAAAGGCCTCAAAAAGGCTGGAGCTAATGGCAATCGAGCAGGTACCTTTTCTCCTTTTTCCTTTTCGTTCTTTTGTCTTCACTTGACTTTTTAACCTTTCTGTTGAGTGCATATCTAGCYTTTCATGTTGACAAACATGCATCTTTGTTTCAGTGAATGCTGAACCTATGTATATATAATTAAGATGTTTCTSAAAAATCTTACTTGGACCAAAGATGATCTTTTGTTTGGTTTGATTTCTCGAATGAGTTACTAAAGGTACCCTTTTAGTAACTCAAATTTGAGGTGTAAGCACTTTTTAATCCCTCAAATTTGAAAACATTCAATTTACTCTTATGGATAGTTAGGCAACTCACTTGAGTCTTAGAATGATTGTGAAGTAACATACCGATCAGTTAAGCACTAGTTAGAGTTCATTAAAAGACACGCACGCCCACCTCTCTCCTTTTCCACCTTCTCATCTTTCTTTTCTTCTTGTTCTTTTTGCTCGCAAAAGGTAAAAGATTAGGAGAAAGCAGACAATAATGACATGAAATGCAAATTAGGAGGTGTAATGAGAAAGAATGTGTGCATGGATGAGTTTTGGTTGAAAAGAGTTAAGAGATTGGAGATGGTGGTAGTGGTTGGTGTAGATAAATTATCTGCAGACTGATTCTTTACATCTACCTTTTGATTATCTATTCTCAACCATGGAATTATTTTTTTAAAAATTATATTGATGATTATGGTTTCTACTTTTAGGCTCAGGAGGGTACTCATATTTGAAGGAACCTTGGTGGTGGGCTGGTTTACTTACAAGTAAGAACCTTTATCGATCTTCTCTTTGTGACATGTTTCTATGAACTTGATTAAGGAACTATCTTGTTGTGCATGCGAAGAATTCTTGACTCAATGTACATAAAGAAGCATATGAAAAGCTCGTATCATGTGTTTTGCAAGTTGTATGTTCGGAAAAGGTGCTAACTTCGAATTTGATAAATTCGCATGCCTTATAAATTAGAAACTCAGACTGTTATACACAACAGCCAAATAATAAGCACTCGAGCAAGTGGTCTATACAAGAGAGTGGTGTCGATTCTCCATCAGCCCAGCAGAAACGTGAGCAGCAAGAAGATGGCAAAGAGTATGATACCAAGGCCGATGGAGGATCGACACCACAAAGAGAACAAGACAGGAGTTGGAGATATAAGTAATTGGCCACAGGCACACCACTGGGCACTTGCGCACTTGTTCCACAGCTTGTGATAAGGATAGAGAAGTTTCCAAAAGTAGGCTCTGTCACAGGACACATAATACACAAGGTTTTCTTCTAACCACGTAAGGCTAAAGCTCGAGGAAAAAGTGGTCCAAAGTATGACGTTTTGGCAACTATCTTAGTCAATCTTTTGAGTTGAAAGGAATCATGGACTGGTGGTAAGATCAGTAGTGCCTTCTTTCTTCTCCTCTCAGGTTAACTTTTCATGACCCGTGTAAAATGTGTTGGTTGCATAGATTTGACCATGAAATAAAAAKTTAAAGAGAAACAATAAATTCACCTGAAARAGGTTCTTGGAAAGCTACTCTTTCGTCTTTTCATTCCCAATCTAGGTGACAATCTGCTAGAGTAGAAACTTAAGTTGATTTTTGGGTTATTGGCTAAGTTTGGACTAGAGACCACTAAATGCAAAAATATTGAAAAATAAGTACTTCTTTGTACTCTATTTCATCCYTTTCAGGCTTAATTTGCCACTTTTCAGGTGTAAGTTGCTCCTCAAGGTTCGAGACTTATCTAGCCAAATGTAGGGGAGAAAACAATGATCTGTTTGACTGATGTTTATAGCAAACAAAATCATTTTAATTGATATTAGCATGAATTTGAAGTGACAAAAAATACGATCCTTTCTTAGTCTGAAATCCTCCTTGCATCTGTAAAATTATGAAATGTTTGTCATGGTAAGTCTATGTTACCGTTCATTACAAATGGCAGTGCATGTTTTAGGAAATGATGATAACTTTTATTAGATGTGTAGTGTTAGAATGAATAGCCGATTAAGAAATASCAACTGTTCAATATGGAACAGAATCATATACATGTAACTACCCTTAGCTTTGCATGKAAATCTTATCTGTTAATTTTCTGCAGCAATACAAATAGCAGAATGCCTGTATTCTCAATAGAGTCCGCAGAAACCGTGCCTTTGTAGCCATAGACAATCTAGAATAAAGCATGAATGGCTCATAACCAATTTATTCTTGACTTGCTGAATGGGCAAATGACAGGAACAATATCTATTGGTGGTACACCAAACTGTTACTYGAAGATTTAAACTTATAAGTAACAGAATAGCTCAAGTTGCTTTTTGATTTTCAGCATTCAAGAAGCAACAAAGTTATCCGTTACATTTTGTAGGAAGTAAAACAAACCGGCAGAAACTGCTTTACTTTTYGATCTCTGTTTTAAATTTTATGCACTTGCAGAATGGTCTTTTCTTCCAAGTTTTTCTTGATATTGTTTTGTGATGAACCTTCTATTTTCTTCTAGTGATATTTGGGGAGATAGCTAATTTTGCTGCCTATGCATTTGCTCCGGCAATCCTTGTAACTCCCTTGGGAGCTTTGAGTATTATTTTCAGGTAGTGTATCAGATAAGATCATAGAAACTTCTTTATAAGCCTTTCTTTAGTTTCAAAGAAAAAGTTTAAATCCCTCTATACCATTCCTTTCCAGTGCAGTCCTAGCTCATTTTATTTTGAAGGAGAAACTTCATATATTTGGTGTGGTTGGATGTATTCTCTGCTTGGTTGGATCTGTTAATATTGTCATACATGCTCCAAAAGAAAAGGATATTCATTCTGTGAAAGAAATATGGAACCTAGCAACAGAACCAGGTACGTGTACTCTCAATTGGAGCTTCATTCCTCCTACATTTCAGCCATATTCTTTTCTCTGATGAGTAAATTTTGGTGCAACAGGTTTCCTCATCTATAGTTGTATAGTTGTGGTTCTGGTTCTCATCTTAATTTTCTATCTTGCACCACGTTATGGCCAAAGGAATATGATTATCTTCATTGGAATTTGTTCACTCACTGGCTCTCTTACGGTTTGTTCATTTCCTTGATGCTTTTACATGCGTAACCTTTACATCTTCCCCTTGGTCTCATATACTATTTTGTCCCCGTTTCTCCCCTTTTCTCCCCATCAATTTTGTAGGTTATGGGTGTGAAAGCAGTAGCAATTGCTCTGAAGCTGTCATTTTCAGGAGAAAATCAATTCAAGTACTTCCAAACATGGTTTTTCACTTTGTATGTGATCGTGTTTTGTCTGTTGCAGCTGAATTACTTGAACATGGTACATAGTACAACATGATTTTGTTTCTTGAGGGTTAAAAATACCATAATTTCATTACTAGAAAATGCCTGTGATAGTTTTACTTGCTCTTGTGATTTAGTTGACTTGATATAAAGGGATTGGAGAAATAAACATGGAGYTCACAAGAAAGAAAAACCAATGACTCTAAGCTTGACAATGACATATTCAGAACAAAATTTGCTAGCATCAGTCACTGTTCCCTTCATAGATCTTAAGATTGCTAGACCTATGTACTACACACATTTTACCACTTTTCTTTTTGTACTTATGAAGTGCATGAAGAATTAGTTATATAACTTTTTGCTATTTTTTCACAAAAGAGTTGAAGTGGATAACCTTATCCTTTCAAGTAAAGGAATCTGTCATAAATTCATGGAGAATATAAATTTTTTGTTGCTATTACAATGATTAAAGCATCAATCATTTCTTCATTCCAACTCTTTTGCTACACTGTATGTATTTATTCATTCATCTTGCTTACTTCATGCTGTTACCTCCATCTTGTCCGGGAAATCTGCAATCTTATCCTCGAATCATCATTGCAGGCCCTGGATACCTTCAATACTGCTGTGGTTTCTCCTGTATACTATGTAATGTTTACTACACTGACTATCGTTGCTAGCGTTATAATGTTTAAGGTACTTGGACCTGTGCACTTATTTTTTCAACCTAATCTTACAATGCTCAACAACGAAAATCAGTTTTATCGTATTTGGTAACTGTTCATATCCGATATTACACAATTTCTAAATCTAAATTCAGGACTGGGACACCCAAAATGCATCACAAATCATCTCTGAACTATGTGGATTTCTGACTATACTCTGTGGGACRTTTCTTCTTCACAAAACCAAGGACATGGGAAGTGGTAGCTCCTTTCGTAATCGTAGTATAGTCTTGGGGAGCCCAGTATTTTATCCAACACATGAAGATTTAAGTCCAAGAGGTTCAGAAATTTGATGTATGCCAGCGTTGGTGAAACTTGTGTGCGCATCTTGAGGACTGATGTTCAGAACATCTGGAGAACCGGTTGCTTTCAACCACACAAAGTTGTAACTTGGCATCAGGGAATGGCGAAACTAAGGAAGAAAACCTTGAAAGTTGCTACTGGAAACTGGAAATGGAGGTGGTGAAACCAGRMACTGCATAAGCTGCAAAAGGGTGTCTTACCCGCTGTTGCATCCCCAGTGAAAACACATATAAAGACACTCAGTTCTTCTCTTTACCTCAGTTTTAAGCTTTGAATGAATTTGAATGTACAGATTCTGCCAAAGGGATGAATGCATGGGCAATGATTTGCCACACCTCATGGTATTATTTAGCAAGTCGGCTTCCATATAYGAGAAAGAAAATAGGAGCTGGAATAGATAGCTGTTTAGGTGATAGTTTTTACATTCGATTCACACGTATCAAATTTATATGAGAGATATTAAAATTGCTCTCGCAATAATTATTAAGTCTTCAAAAGCGTGACATGTATATGATAATAGAAAACATAATATTCTTCTTTGTAAATCAAATATTTTTGACTATTTATATATTATATTATTTTTATTTTTAATAAATRATGTTAAGAGATAACATGTGTTGATAATATCGTATGATTCAGTAAAATGACATTACATTAAAAATTTATTTATATGAATTTTTTATTGACTTACATGGTTGGCGAACTATTGTATAATGATAAATTCATGTACACACAACTAAGAAAGGATGGATATAAATAAATGATAAGTCAAATATAAATAATATAAATAAATTCATGTACACACAATTAGGAAAGAAAATTAAATATATAAAATTTAATATAAATAATATCTATTTTTTGATAAGTCGAATTTTTGCCATCTAAATGTACGGATAAACATTAACCGATCCATGTATGAAGAGTTATAAACGTCCGGGTACGGGTATACTGGAATTAGAACTAASCACCAATTATGGCTTGACCTTATTTTCTGCTAATACCCGAAAAAGAAGCTCCCAATCAGTGAACTGTAATAAAAACTGCAGCAGGAGCTGCCCACTTTCGAACACGAAAGTCACTGCTCCTTGTCTGCCTTCAGGGAGAATTACTCAAACCCTTTTCAATCCACAATCCAAGATAGCTTTCCCAAACCGGGTTCTCTATCATTTGCTTCCTGGGACGATCCGCTGACAGCTGGTTAGAGAATCTTTAGCTCTAAAGGTGAGTTCTTGATTCTGTAGCATAAAGATATGACCGTGGTTGTGCAAATTTATTGATTATTAGTCGTTTTTGTCGAGAAGTTTTATCTGGGTTTGAAGAAAGATCAGTCTTTGTTGTTAATTTCAATTTCTTTAGCTGTTGAATGAGTATAGAGGTGTTTTGGGGTAGTGGTGAAAAAGAGAGTAGGGTGTGATGGTGCCTCCGCCGAGGAGAAAGAAATGGACTGAGGCGGAAGAAAGGACACTGATAGACAAGTACGGTGAGATGGTATGTGATGGGACTTTACCTAAAATGAAAACCAGGGAGAAAAAGTACAAGCCTATTGCCTTATTTGTGAATTCTGTGCACCATGTTCGTGACCCGATCGCGTACCCGTGGCAGTGGACTTGGAAAGATGTTTCTGTCAAAGTACAGAATATGAGGCACCAGTATACTTTAGTGAAGCAGAAGATTAAGAAGACTGATTCTGTTGGTGATTCGGGTAGTGGGGAGGAGTTTGATTGGATGGAGGGCCTGACTTATTGGTCTAATTTTCTTAGGTACAAGGAGGTGTTTGGGGATGCCGCAATCGTTTTCAACAATAATGATTCGATGACAGTTGTTGGAGATGGCAATGATAATGGTGGGGGCTTTGATCCTAGTGCCCCAGGGGTGGAGATTGTTCAATTTGGGCACCTGGCCAATGGGGCAGATGGTGATTTTGCACCGGGGCTTGATGGAGTTGAGAATGGGGTAATGAATATGGAGTTTGACTATGATGGAGAGGAAGCAGAGGAGAATTATAATGGAGTGAATAAAAGTAGCAGTCATGTGAAGGAGGATGGAGATGATGGATTCGTCTATGAAGACATTGAGCCAACAGGGTCTGATACAAGGAAGAAGAGGAAATTATCAAAAGGTTTTGAAAAGAAGGCCTGGGGGTTTCTTGCAAACCAATTGGCGCAACTAAGGGAAATGGAAACTCGGTTTGAACAGCGCGATGCTGATAGAGAGCGGGAGAGGATGCGGAGAGAACTCCGTTTGATGGAAATTGAGCAGGAGAGAGAGAGGATCCGGGAAGAAAGGGAAACAGAAAGGGAAGGGAGGGAAAAATCTAGGGAGAATTTAAGGAGACAGAGAATTCAAGAATGGGAAGCAATGGAGGAGGAAARTGAAGAGCGGGAAAGAAGAAGAAGAGAGGAAGAGTTGATGTATGAGAGGGAATGGGAGGAAAGGATGAATAGGAGGAGATCAGAATGGAAGAAGAGAATGGACGACATATTAAGTCAGCACAGAGCAGAAATGAATCAAATACAGACTCGACTAGTTCATGAACAACAAAGTCTTACCAGTCAGTTGCTTGGTATTGTCTCGCAGTGGGCTGGTCATCCAGCTGCCCTTTCTGATCACAATGGTGCTAGTAGCCATTATCTTTCTCAGATGATGCAAAATATGCACCATGTAAATGCTATGGTCCACGATGATGCAAGGGTTGAGGGAGATAACCAAGAAGACCAATTTATTGTTGATGGCTAAGATTTTGCACATTTTGTCCCCTAAGATGTTAAGCTGCAGTAATGTAAAGGTTCGTAAATCATCCAGAAAGGTTTTCTGTTACATGCTGACTATGTAGCATAAATTATTCCCTCTCTCTCCCTTCTCTTGTTCTCTGTTTCCCGTTTGTCTTTTTTTGGGCGCTCCATTATAGCAACGAATAAATGTCCCTTAATTTTTTTTCATAAAAATTTCAATGTAACAAGATTTAAATCCTGAATAAGATTAGTTTCCCTTCCATTATATTGCCCTCACTTTTCATGTTGCACTTATTGTTATATTCCTGAATTTATTACCAACTCAGACATGATGTTGGAGATTTAATATTACTTAGCAGTTGAATCAAATTTGATCAGTGTTCATGTAATTTAACAATCAAGACAGAACCTTTCCGAAGCAAAAAGCGTAACCCATGAACCCTTGCGAACCAGCAAACTATCACTTTGGTTCGGGACAATGCCTTTCTGACTTGATGTATTAGTGCAATCCATTCAATGTCAAGTTGTTATCTTTCTTCACTCTTAAAGTGGACCTTTCTGATTGTCGTTGAACTACTGACCTAGTGTTATATGTGCTGGTTATGGTTTGCCAGGGAGGTACTACTTGAGGAGCAAGCTTTATTTGTATATGATATTTGTATATGATATTTATGCCAAAATAGGTCTATGGCCAATCGTTTTCATCCTCTTTCTATTTTTCCGGTTTCCATTTGGAAATTCCGTTTTGGTTTTCTGAAGGGGATACTGCAGTCTGATACTATCTTCAACATCTCGTTTGCACACCTAAAGGGTGACAAAGATGCAAATTTGGGAAGACTTTAGTCCTCCTATATTTTTGGGCATTGGTGTTTGTCACCCAAGACTTGGGATTCTATCATTAGTATTGGATCATGTCATTTGGGTTCAACTAGCATGGTACTTCCACCTGTGCTAGTTTCCATGGAAATCAGAAACTTTGGGACATCTCRTATATGTGAGGGGGGGTAAGTTGCAAATGTGTTGATATACTTCTCCTTTGACACCAACCCTTTTGTATTATGGTCCTTTTTGTATACTTCAAATAGTTTCTTATTAGTTTTGGTTCCTCTACTCCATATTGTAACTACATTCTTTCCATTTCTTGTCCTTTTATCCATAAGGGACGATGATAAGAACTTATCGCTTATACTTCAAATCAACTTAACTATCACATTGTCATTTAATAAAGTTAAGGATGTTTTCAGGCATTTTTATTATTTTAAAAACTAAGGAGAAGAGAAAAGAGGGGGAAAAAAGAGGAAGAAGACGATTTTTCAAGAGGAAAATAGAACTAGCAATGAGTTAACGAGTACATTTATCAGCTTGCCCAGTCCTCTTCCACATGGCCCAATCATTTCATCAACAAGTTCATAGACAATTGAGGATTCTATTGTTGAAGGTTGAATGATGAGGAAGGGACCCCAGTGCGGAGAAGGGGTGAAAGGAAGGCAATTGATATAAAGAATTGCAGGGGGCTATGAGGTCCTTAGTTCTTGCTATGTGAAGTGACTCTTGCAGTTGTGATCCTCACCTAGGAGACAACAGAGCCCCTTACAAAACTGTCAAATATTTTTGCCTGTAAATTCTTAAAATTTCTCAAAATACTAGACGGTATTAATGAGTCGGTTTTGAGCACATAAAAAATCTCAAAGTCGAATCAAATATTAATATCTACCATACAAGAGGCAACGAGAAAAAATTCTTAATAAACCTTCCTCAAATATGACATTTCCTTTGAACCAAAGTGATATTTTCTATATTAACCTTGAATGGTGTAAATATGAAGAAGTTAAACCAGAAGACATCCAAATCAAAAAGCAAAACACTTAAACCAGAAGACATCCAAATCAAAAGGCAAAACACTTGATCCATATACACACACAATTACATATAGGAAACTGATAGCAACTGATAAGATGAAGGATCATCAAGGTTTTGAGAACCAAAAAACACACAAGACTGGTGCGCACTATAGACAGATACATTGATGAGAAGTTGCAGATATAATTTTGATTCAAGACTGCATCAGGGATGATGGTCAATCACGGYACGTGGGAGGACCTTCCTCCCTGAGATACTCTTCTGGTTAGCCTGAGAAATGGCATCAGTATTACCATTAATGGAGGAAGAGCAGCAGTCAAAGACGTTTCCATTGCAACAAGGAATAAATGGAGGATTAAGGCTCTCCACAGTAATTGTCGTGACAAGGAGTATAAGAAAGATGCCAACACTGGTTTCTTTAGCCATGGAGAACAATGTTAGATAGACAACAATCTGCTTTACTTGCTTGTAGGCTTCTTTAGATGGAAGTTTCCAATTTATATAGRGAAAAATTACTGTATGAGAATGACAAAATGAGGACAAAGAAAGATGATAGTGATCTCAGACCACTATGATCAGTACTATTGTGATTATCATCAGTAATTTGGAATTACCAATGATCAGTTAAATGTTGGACACAAGGCTGCTGCAGCATTGGATGGGAACTTATGGATCTTTGATGTTGACTTTAGTTGGTTTTATTTCAATTACGATTTTCTTTGTAAAGTGAAAGTTATTAAATTTTAAGTTGTTCGATTGTCAAGTTTTTCTTTCAGTTCACTCTTTAACTACCCGTATATTATTATAAGATAAAAGAAGATAAAAGTGTATAACTTCATATTCAATTATTACCAAACTCTTTAGGGTAAATCTTAATGCGGTGTCTTAACAGGGACATAAAGAAAATAAAAGTGGTCAYTTTCTTACCTTAAATAAGCAGTAGGACTGGTTTGGACTACCTAATGGTTTTTAGCCTTCAAATCTCTAGAAGTTATTACCTACACAAATTCCCATAAGATCTTGATTAAGCCACGAAAATGTAAATCAAATTTATGACTCTTATCACTCATTATTTGAATTTTTTAATTTTAATTATTTTGTATTTAAATTCTAAAAGATATATATAGAAAGCACAACTTTTATAATATTATTATAATTATTTATTCGTTTCATTTACAAGATTCAAAATGAAGTTAGTAATTAATTTACACGATTATTTTATTTTTATTAAATTACAAGGTTCACCATTTTTCTTTAAAGAAARGAACTTTGTTATCAAGGATAAGGAAATACAAGTACAATTCATATTCTACCAATTCCTCTACGCACATGAACTAGTGTCAAAGAACCAACTTATTTCAAAGTATGGAATGTAATAAATCAACAACCTAACAAGAGAACAATGGTTGTTTTGGTGGTTTCTAGTTAATTTGCTCATTAAACAAATGTTCAGTCATTGTCATGTGTTTGAACCAAAGTTCTTTTTGTTGTTACAAGGTTTCCTTTATTTTGGGTGAACTTGATAGATTTCAACGTTTGGTCATTCTAAGTATGTTTATTTCAATAAATTAGATATTCATTTAATAACGATTTAAAATTTTATTTTGAATTATTATATTATTCTCTTCATTCTATTTCTTATCTTTTAATTCTATTAATTTTTTCAATAATACATAAAGATATGAAAATATTATTAGACGATGTATTAAAAAGTTTATTACAATAAAAATTAGATAAAATTTATATAATGGAGCCAAGCTTGCTTTTTATTATCATAGACTAAATAAAAATGCCATGTATTTGAATACCTTTTCACTTTCCCAAATGTGGTCAGTGGTCTTTGTGGATTTGTASWTTTTGTAGAAGAACAATGATGATGATTGAATATCCTACATCTTACAATTTAGGATTTGCATGCAAGAATTAAAGCATGCGTGCTTTGTAATCCTCATAAGACCATTGGATATTGTCCTTGTTTCGTTTCCATAAACTCTAATTATACCATCAAATTATCAAACTCACTACTGCTCAAGCCTTAGTTTTATTGCAGGCTGTATAATCAGCTCTGGGCCCACTACCATACCTACCCTCCATACTATAGACCCCCGCTCCCCCAGCTTCAGGCTCTCAAGTGGCGTGGATGAGAACTACTRGTATTTACTGTGTTGTCCTTGTCATTTATTCCTAAGCGAGGAGATAAAGCCTGATTTTAGTATCTTCCGTCTTCTTCTAATTCATATTCTTCATATTCCTATACTCTGCTCTGCTCTCCAAWACCTCTTCTTGTKTTYCTTGGTTTTTCCACAGAAAACACAGAAACAGAGGCGGTTCTAGTCTGTTTCTGTTTCAGGATTTCAAGAAATTCGCAGCCCTTTTCATTTTCTGTAGGTACTGTTTCGATTTCCTCCTTTTGCTCTTATGTGTTGGTGGGGGTGGGGTTCTTGCATCATTCAAACCAGAAAAAGAAAAAAATGAAACATGAAGGAATTGGTAAAGGCAGCTTTTTTTTTTTTAAAAAGAAAAAGTATTGATTTTTTTCTCTTTGTCTTTTTGGCTAAAATGGAGTTTCTTTTGCTTTTAGGTTTTAGTTTGTTCTTTATTTTCTTCTGTTGTTGTGCTGGGGAGGGGGGAGGGCTGGGGGGCAGTGAGTTGAGGATCGGAATTAGAACTGTGCAGGATGAAGGTATAACTACTTTSACGTTTCTATTTTGTAGCTTTGTGGGTTTAATTTTTTAGCTGAAATTTTGAGCTGTATATTGAAGAAAAGGATGATGTTCTAATTGGCTTAATTTCTCTTGCATGCTCTATATTGAGGTTTTCTGTTGTTCTTCGTAATTTCTTAGGTTTTTGATGTGGGSCTTGTCTTGTTAGTAGAGATGATGATGCTGAAATTCCCTTCCATTTKAATACTTAGGAATTTGCATATTTCMCCTGGGGTATGTATTTAATTTGGTAGATAAGCCGTAAAAGACAAGATGAAAAGGGTTTTCTTTCTCATTTTGTGTTTTTATAAGCTCTTCTGGGGGTTGGAATTCAATTGTTTAAGAATACCATTTTGCTGTAGTTAATAGTTGTTTTGCAGGATTAACGTAAAGCAAATGAGAGCAAATATGCAAACCATGCCCAACGCCAACAACTACCAGAGAGTTGACCAATTGAATCGCATGGAGGAGGATGSAGATGATGTCGATGATTCCATGGATGATATTGATGTGGAATACAATGCTGCCGCTCAAGATACAAACCGTGATGATTATGATATGGTAGGTTAACTAACTTAGTTAAATAGGAATATTGTACTTGGAATTTCTTATGATGACTAGTGTACATAAATGGTTTACTTGTATGGAGAAACTTGGGCTCAATATTTTATTCCTCTTTGTGGTTATTAACTATTGTTTTCACAATTTATTCCTCTCGATTCAGCTTACACAAGTGACTGATACATCTGCTGCACAAGCGAGGAAAGGGAAGGATATACAAGGGATTCCTTGGCATAGATTGAATATAACAAGAGAAGATTACAGATTGACCAGGATCTTGCAGTATCAGAACTATGAAAATATACCCTCATCTGGAGAGACTGTTGACAAGGTATGTTATTTTAGCTTAAGTTAGCATTTTTTTTTAAAAAAAATTATAATTTGTTCATGTTTTCTATTAACCACTGGATTTTCCACTTAGGAGTGCATGCCAATTGCAAAGGGTTGCCAATACTATGAGTTCTTTCACAACACAAGATTGGTGAAGCCTACTATCCTTCATTTTCAGGTGTATAATCGATATGGAGGTTCAAATCTGCTGCTTCTACTGTTTTTGAGATGTATTCACTTGATTTGGAGAATTCCAAGAACTTTGAAGAAGTGGAATTAATTTTGAATCTTGGTTTTCTATTAGTCCATTTAAAAGATGGAAACTTTGTASAGGTTGGAGGTTGTGTTTCTTTAGGGTCTGTTGTTTGTTGTTGTGTGATTATTATTGGGTACTCCCTTCCCTCCGCTTGTGATATATAAAAGCTTTGCTTGCAAATGGGAAAAAAGGCCATATATTTTTCCGTGTTATGTGTTTTTCAAGAGAATRGAAGCTTTGGCACTTTGGCACATGCTGCTCCAAATTTCACTTCTTTAGTTAGTCTGAGGTGGCTGTTTTCTGTATGGAAGATATATTTCTTTTTACATCAAATCTTGTTTTGATAGCACATATTTAAGATCTGTATAACTGCCTATCATAATTACTATTTCTGTGTATCGACTTTCATCTTGAATGCTGCAATCATTTTTCTTTGTTAACCCTTTTTTAAGATCTGTATAACTGCTTATCATAATTACTATTTCTGTGTATCGACTTTCATCTTGAATGCTGCAATCATTTTTCTTTGTTAACCCTTCNGGATGGGAACTTATGGATCTTTGATGTTGACTTTAGTTGGTTTTATTTCAATTACGATTTTCTTTGTAAAGTGAAAGTTATTAAATTTTAAGTTGTTCGATTGTCAAGTTTTTCTTTCAGTTCACTCTTTAACTACCCGTATATTATTATAAGATAAAAGAAGATAAAAGTGTATAACTTCATATTCAATTATTACCAAACTCTTTAGGGTAAATCTTAATGCGGTGTCTTAACAGGGACATAAAGAAAATAAAAGTGGTCAYTTTCTTACCTTAAATAAGCAGTAGGACTGGTTTGGACTACCTAATGGTTTTTAGCCTTCAAATCTCTAGAAGTTATTACCTACACAAATTCCCATAAGATCTTGATTAAGCCACGAAAATGTAAATCAAATTTATGACTCTTATCACTCATTATTTGAATTTTTTAATTTTAATTATTTTGTATTTAAATTCTAAAAGATATATATAGAAAGCACAACTTTTATAATATTATTATAATTATTTATTCGTTTCATTTACAAGATTCAAAATGAAGTTAGTAATTAATTTACACGATTATTTTATTTTTATTAAATTACAAGGTTCACCATTTTTCTTTAAAGAAARGAACTTTGTTATCAAGGATAAGGAAATACAAGTACAATTCATATTCTACCAATTCCTCTACGCACATGAACTAGTGTCAAAGAACCAACTTATTTCAAAGTATGGAATGTAATAAATCAACAACCTAACAAGAGAACAATGGTTGTTTTGGTGGTTTCTAGTTAATTTGCTCATTAAACAAATGTTCAGTCATTGTCATGTGTTTGAACCAAAGTTCTTTTTGTTGTTACAAGGTTTCCTTTATTTTGGGTGAACTTGATAGATTTCAACGTTTGGTCATTCTAAGTATGTTTATTTCAATAAATTAGATATTCATTTAATAACGATTTAAAATTTTATTTTGAATTATTATATTATTCTCTTCATTCTATTTCTTATCTTTTAATTCTATTAATTTTTTCAATAATACATAAAGATATGAAAATATTATTAGACGATGTATTAAAAAGTTTATTACAATAAAAATTAGATAAAATTTATATAATGGAGCCAAGCTTGCTTTTTATTATCATAGACTAAATAAAAATGCCATGTATTTGAATACCTTTTCACTTTCCCAAATGTGGTCAGTGGTCTTTGTGGATTTGTASWTTTTGTAGAAGAACAATGATGATGATTGAATATCCTACATCTTACAATTTAGGATTTGCATGCAAGAATTAAAGCATGCGTGCTTTGTAATCCTCATAAGACCATTGGATATTGTCCTTGTTTCGTTTCCATAAACTCTAATTATACCATCAAATTATCAAACTCACTACTGCTCAAGCCTTAGTTTTATTGCAGGCTGTATAATCAGCTCTGGGCCCACTACCATACCTACCCTCCATACTATAGACCCCCGCTCCCCCAGCTTCAGGCTCTCAAGTGGCGTGGATGAGAACTACTGGTATTTACTGTGTTGTCCTTGTCACTTATTCCTAATCGAGGAGATAAAGCCGGATTTTAGTATCTTCCGTCTTCTTCTAATTCATATTCTTCATATTCCTATACTCTGCTCTGCTCTCCAAWACCTCTTCTTGTKTTYCTTGGTTTTTCCACAGAAAACACAGAAACAGAGGCGGTTCTAGTCTGTTTCTGTTTCAGGATTTCAAGAAATTCGCAGCCCTTTTCATTTTCTGTAGGTACTGTTTCGATTTCCTCCTTTTGCTCTTATGTGTTGGTGGGGGTGGGGTTCTTGCATCATTCAAACCAGAAAAAGAAAAAAATGAAACATGAAGGAATTGGTAAAGGCAGCTTTTTTTTTTTTAAAAAGAAAAAGTATTGATTTTTTTCTCTTTGTCTTTTTGGCTAAAATGGAGTTTCTTTTGCTTTTAGGTTTTAGTTTGTTCTTTATTTTCTTCTGTTGTTGTGCTGGGGAGGGGGGAGGGCTGGGGGGCAGTGAGTTGAGGATCGGAATTAGAACTGTGCAGGATGAAGGTATAACTACTTTSACGTTTCTATTTTGTAGCTTTGTGGGTTTAATTTTTTAGCTGAAATTTTGAGCTGTATATTGAAGAAAAGGATGATGTTCTAATTGGCTTAATTTCTCTTGCATGCTCTATATTGAGGTTTTCTGTTGTTCTTCGTAATTTCTTAGGTTTTTGATGTGGGSCTTGTCTTGTTAGTAGAGATGATGATGCTGAAATTCCCTTCCATTTKAATACTTAGGAATTTGCATATTTCMCCTGGGGTATGTATTTAATTTGGTAGATAAGCCGTAAAAGACAAGATGAAAAGGGTTTTCTTTCTCATTTTGTGTTTTTATAAGCTCTTCTGGGGGTTGGAATTCAATTGTTTAAGAATACCATTTTGCTGTAGTTAATAGTTGTTTTGCAGGATTAACGTAAAGCAAATGAGAGCAAATATGCAAACCATGCCCAACGCCAACAACTACCAGAGAGTTGACCAATTGAATCGCATGGAGGAGGATGSAGATGATGTCGATGATTCCATGGATGATATTGATGTGGAATACAATGCTGCCGCTCAAGATACAAACCGTGATGATTATGATATGGTAGGTTAACTAACTTAGTTAAATAGGAATATTGTACTTGGAATTTCTTATGATGACTAGTGTACATAAATGGTTTACTTGTATGGAGAAACTTGGGCTCAATATTTTATTCCTCTTTGTGGTTATTAACTATTGTTTTCACAATTTATTCCTCTCGATTCAGCTTACACAAGTGACTGATACATCTGCTGCACAAGCGAGGAAAGGGAAGGATATACAAGGGATTCCTTGGCATAGATTGAATATAACAAGAGAAGATTACAGATTGACCAGGATCTTGCAGTATCAGAACTATGAAAATATACCCTCATCTGGAGAGACTGTTGACAAGGTATGTTATTTTAGCTTAAGTTAGCATTTTTTTTTAAAAAAAATTATAATTTGTTCATGTTTTCTATTAACCACTGGATTTTCCACTTAGGAGTGCATGCCAATTGCAAAGGGTTGCCAATACTATGAGTTCTTTCACAACACAAGATTGGTGAAGCCTACTATCCTTCATTTTCAGGTGTATAATCGATATGGAGGTTCAAATCTGCTGCTTCTACTGTTTTTGAGATGTATTCACTTGATTTGGAGAATTCCAAGAACTTTGAAGAAGTGGAATTAATTTTGAATCTTGGTTTTCTATTAGTCCATTTAAAAGATGGAAACTTTGTASAGGTTGGAGGTTGTGTTTCTTTAGGGTCTGTTGTTTGTTGTTGTGTGATTATTATTGGGTACTCCCTTCCCTCCGCTTGTGATATATAAAAGCTTTGCTTGCAAATGGGAAAAAAGGCCATATATTTTTCCGTGTTATGTGTTTTTCAAGAGAATRGAAGCTTTGGCACTTTGGCACATGCTGCTCCAAATTTCACTTCTTTAGTTAGTCTGAGGTGGCTGTTTTCTGTATGGAAGATATATTTCTTTTTACATCAAATCTTGTTTTGATAGCACATWTTTAAGATCTGTATAACTGMTTATCATAATTACTATTTCTGTGTATCGACTTTCATCTTGAATGCTGCAATCATTTTTCTTTGTTAACCCTTCTGGTGCCTCAGGACTTCTAGTTTTCTCAGATTGTTACTTTGATGGATGGACCTTATGTTATCCATAMTCTTCCTTAACCTGGAAATGAAACCAGGAAGTTAGATATATGATTCTCATKATGTCTTTACTCMATCTAGATATTCAGAACTGGATAGAGGGTAAGTCAATACAAAGCATGAGGTAGTATATATTTGGAACTGATGMAGAGCTACCCTTACATTAGGTTTCCACTCAGTACCTTTAGATGCATAGTGCACAACAGCTTTTGGTCATCTGAAATTCTCTAATGCATCTTACTTTCAATTTGTTTCCAAACACAATGGTCCTTCTTATGTGTTTCAACAAAGAGATTCTCATCTGAAGAAAAAGAATAATGCTATTTATTAAGATTCATGGATTTTAATATCTCTTTCTGTCTCACTATTATGGCTAGACACCGTTTATGTTGTTGGTGCAGCTTAAACTGTCCCGTTTGGTGGCCAAGTAGACACTGTTATTTTTGCAGACAACTTGACTTTCTTATCTAGAAAACATGATGTGTATCCAATGCAAAAATGGGTCACAAATAATACATTTTTCAAATCTTTTTTGCAGCTCAGGAACCTGGTATGGGCTACTTCAAAACATGACGTGTATCTCATGTCTAATTACTCAGTTTTGCACTGGTCRTCTCTGTTTCACAACTTGTCAGAGGTCCTTAACTTTTCTGGACATATCACACCCACAGAGGTACCTCAATAAATTCTTTTTAAGTTTTACTGTAAAGGTTGGAAACATGGAAAAAGTTACTTTCTCTCTCCTACTTAATGTCATATTTTTTCCTCTTTCATCCAATAACTGCCATTCTTGACTTCCATAAACATTCATCTTACTTGTAATTATAGAAGCATGCTGGGAGCTTGTTGGAAGGCTTTTCACAAACACAGATCAGCACAATAGCAGTCAGGGATCAATTTCTAGTTGCTGGCGGCTTTCAAGGAGAACTCATTTGTAAAGTGAGTTGACATCTCTCTCTCACACACACACAAACACAATCTTTGAATCTTTTTGGGTTTGAGAAAGGAATYGGTTGCTGGTGGCTTTCAGGGATCAGTCTCTCTCTCACCATCTCTCTCTCTCTATCTCTCTCACAATCTTTCAAGTGAGTTACTGGCGGCTTTCGGGATCGGATTCTAGTTACATAGGATCTCACMATAGTTGTTTGATGGCTATTTCTGAAGGGAATCCATATATGACTGACTTTTGATAAATAAATTTGGATAAAGAATCTTCAGAGATTTCGCAAATTGTTTCTSGCTGCTTTTCATAATTAAGAAATCTGTACTGGCAATTTTGTGGATTGGTTTCTGGTACCTTACTGTTATTCGGAGTTTCAGCAGTCATTTCAAATTAATTAATTTTAAAATATTAATATTAAAAATGCCAATTCACTTATAAGCAAAATACTTAATCACGGTCYGCTATACTATCTACAAGGCAAAAATGAAAGACATAAATTAAAGACAGATGTAATAAAATTAAAGGAATTTCCTGTTACCTTTTGTGCCAAACAAAACTGAAGTATATTTGATATCAAGTTACTATAAAGTAGAAGAAAGTTTCTTCAAAGATTTGAAGATTTGTGGATTGATGCAACCCACAAATTCTGGAGATGGAGAATCTCCTTTCCAAGATACAATAGCCAAAGATGCGAAGATTATTAATTTGGTGAAGAACACATAAGCTTCTCCTCGCCTTGGCTTGGAAATGGTCAGGGTGGAATTTTCTGATTTTTGGAGCAGTGTCATTCTRTTATATCTATGGAAATGAACTTTTCAGCCAGTTTAATATTCTTTTACTTCTCTGTCATTTTCCTTTCTCTCTTTCTCCTCTACTGTCTTTGAGCACTTGAATTGAAAGATGACAATTGGTACTAGAGAAAAAGTTGGGAAAGAATAAAGTATTATATGAGCTAGTAATATATACACAGTATATTATCTCTTTTATAAGTTGAGGTAGACGAATGACCTTGAAACAATACAAAGCTCATTACACATTTCTGTTGCATTCCCCCTACAAAACTCATACATGTCTTATTTAAATGTAATTGTGAGAGAGGGAATGGAATTTAGTAAATCCATATTGACTTATATTAAATTTTCTAAGCTCAGCGTTTCTGTAGAATGTAAACTTAGTCACTAGATTCCACCTTTGATCGGTTCTCTGGTCAATCATCCTAGAAATTACTTAGTTACTGATGTTGCTTTGATTTCATTTTTTAATTGGTGAAATTTTATGTAGTGTCTGGATAAACCTGGGGTCAGCTTCTGTGCAAGGACAACTTATGAAGATAATGCCATTACAAATTCTATTGCGATATATGACAGCATGAGGTAGCATAATTGTTAATTTACTACCAACATTTGTGGCTTTATGCAWGCAAATTTTAATCTATAAATTGTTTTGCAGTGGCGGGCTCAATTTTATGACATCCAACAATGACTGTGGTGTGAGAGAGTATGACATGGAGAAATATCAGCTTATGAATTACTTCCGCTTCCCTTGGCCAGTGAATGTTAGTCTTGAGTACCTCTTCTTCTTGTTACAGGATTCTCTTTTCATGACCTTTTTTTTTSCTTCACTGAGTTCTTATTATGTCAAAGATTTATGTCTGCCTCATTTGTCATGCTTTTTTAAAGATATTTTATCTGATAGTTATGGAATAGTGTCGAGTTCAGTAATTGCATTCTTTGAGAGATTTGGCTAAGTTGATTTTGCCCATTTGTTTTCTTTTAAATAAAGCACAACTCCCAGCTTACACACATGCCCTTGGGGTGGGGGGGTGGTGGTGGGGGAAGGAAAAGAAGAAAGAACAATATGTATCAAGGGTATTTAATGTGGGAGTCATCTTGGTAAAAATGTATTAACTATGTTAAACTTCTGGTGGTTTGTAGTAATTCTTCTACCTCTGCCAAATATTTGGTTTTGTGGGCCAAGCTAGAGCTGGTTTTGAGTTCCATTAGTGCCTAAATTTCTTCCCAAGTTGACACATTCCTCTGTGGTGGATCCTGTCCATCAGTTGACCTGGGAATTGTTGGGTATATATGTATGTCCACATGTCCACACGCAGGAGCATGTCTGTAAACAGTGAAATTTAATCATTGTATCAGATTGTATATTTGATAGTCTTTTTTTTTATCTTTTGTATTAATTCTTCATTATTAATCGCATCTTAAGTTTGAGGCTTAGCTTTATCCCTCCATTATTTCCATTATGTACTTTAGTTTATCCTAAGTAATACAAGTTTTAATTGATTATGTGTGCAGCATACATCAATCAGCCCAGATCATAAGCTTTTGACTGTTGTTGGAGATGATCTTGATGGTCTAGTTGTTGATGCCCACAATGGAAAGGTACATCTCGTAGAAGTACTTCGCCCTAAAGAAATGGAACAAAGATAATTCTTTTCTAGTAGTGGCAGTCGTATTTCTTGTATTGCTGTACTTACATTCAAATCGTTTAAGTGGTGAAACCAAGTACTTTATTGATATATAGGAAAAGAACGAAATGGGAAATTGTTGAGTGCTGTTTTATTTCTTATTTTGAGTTTGATGGCTACTATTGCGGAGTATTATTAAAAATATGTACAAGTTGAGTTTGGGTGATGGGGCTAGATATAAGGAATGAAGAGGATTACATTTCTTTTTGATTTGAAGATAACAATATAGATCTAATGGATCTCATCTCTTCTTCTTCTGTCGCAGACGGTGTCCTCAGTAGTTGGTCATTTGGACTACTCCTTTGCTTCAGCATGGCACCCAGACGGGCGTATCTTTGCAACAGGGAATCAGGACAAAACATGTCGAGTTTGGGACATACGAAACCTCTCAGTGCCAGTAGCAGTTTTGAAGGGAAATTTAGGAGCAGTCCGATCAATCCGCTTCTCATCAGACGGGCAGTTCCTTGTGGTTGCAGAACCTGCTGACTTTGTTCATATCTATAGTGCAAAAGCAAATTACAAGATACAACAAGAAATTGATTTCTTTGGTGAGATTTCTGGGGTATCTTTAAGTCCAGATGACGAGTCTCTATATATTGGACTGTGGGATCGGACATATGCAAGCTTGATGCAGTATAACAGAAAGCATCAGTATGGGTATCTTGATTCCTTTGTGTAATTTCTTGAGGTTCATATTACTTGCCTGAAAGATGGTTATGACATAACTCCTTTCCGAATTCTAATATTTTGACTAGGCAACTCCAGATACCTGAGAATAGATGGGGATAGTTTCAGTCTTTATCTGAAAWACTGTACAGTTTTTACATCTGCAATGAAGATCCCCAAGAAAAATGTGTATTCCTATCCTCGATGGTTTCTGTTTGTAGTTTCACTATGGTTCTTGTCCCATGGAAATGGTTTTGGGAATTGGATAGCAGTCAACTTGTGGCATCTTGTTCTCTTGTCTTAGCTGTATGCCCATTAACTTATCTAAAACTGTGAGTGATTTCTTTGAACTATACTTTCTTGGTGCCATTCTAATTGTTATAGAAGAGCATTCCCTTTAAGTTGTTGGTATGTTGGTTACTGGTCTGAGTTCTCTGGTTGCGTATGTTGGTTACTGGTCTGAGTTCTCTGGTTGCTTTGATGCCTAGGACACTAAAAGAAAAGAATAGATCACTAACTGTAAACTGTTGGTCTGTCCCTTGGAAGAATTAGAACTCAATTCAATAGCCTCTCTAGCCAGATTATTTGTGCGAACCTGCCTTATTCCACATCTTCCAGTATCAACTGTCAAGATACCATACTATTAGGCAGGGGAGGGGTCTTTCAGAGGTATAACAGTGTTAATAGTGCTAGATGCAAAGTATGTACATCTAAGACTGATATATAATGTTGTTGATGTAATAATTTAACACATATATGCAAATAATTGGAAGTTCTACAAGAGTAAGGATAATGTTACCTACTTTCTTTTGGTTTTTGTCTTCAGACATAATTATATCCTTAACCTACCAAACAAATCCGCAAACAAAAATTGCTATAAAAAATATCGGTCGCAATCTAGGATAACAAACACAAATCTCATTGAAAAGATGGTGAAGATATCCTTAGTTTATCAAATCAAGTAGGACCATAAAACCCTYTGTCAAAAGCAAAAGGTTCCTTTAGTAACCGGTTCAAAAGCTTTAACCACAAAAAGTTCCCTCAAGACAAAGGAAAAGTTCTAAGGCCAATATAAACATCTTAGAAAATAAGTCAATTAAGTATAGTTTTTGTGGAACGTACAATAAACTAGACCTATGTTGCAGGTTGTTTCAAACCTGAAGTAAACCTAAGTACTCAAGAAATTCGTTGGATTAAAGAGCTTATATCTTTTATGATCAATGTAGTCTTTTCTTCTTTAAGTAGAAGWAATTYGTTTAGTTTAACATCTAACACGGAAAGAAACACGATGAGTATAAATCGTCTTGGATTCTAATGACACTTTTAGTATAMTAGTAGATTAGATTAGATATATTTCATCTTCTTCAACTTAAGTGCATTGGGCATTCATTCGTGAACAGAATTTCAAGACTGAACAAGCAGATAAGAACAACAAAACTTGAGGTATGGCTAAGATGATACGATGCATCATGACTTCTTTGACTATCAAGGTTCAAATCTCTCTCTCTCTCTCTTACCCTCGAAATTCCAGTTAAGTGTTCAGAGTTAAACTTGGCATGAAGAAATGTCCATGTTCAGAAGTTTGTCAACATTGTTGTTGCATGTGATACAGAGCTGTATTTGAACAAAAGCGACAAAAGAGACAGAACGTAGAACAAGAGGTGGGCACAAAAGAAAAACAGAAAACCACTCTCTTCCCTTCCCTAGAGATGAAAAGCCATCCCTCGACAGAGACAATTTTTACCATTTCTTGGAGAGCCATCTTGTGCTAAATCTGGAATCTTTTTTATGTGTGATTCAAAACATATCTCTTATAGTATTTATCGTGATGTTTATCTTAGTAGTCTCATGCTCTATTCGAAATTTTAATCATTTTCTTAATTTCATTTCAAGTTCGTTTCAAATATATCTATTCAATGTAWTTTTTAATGGCCATTTGATCAATCTTGAAAATCTTTCTACTTTTTAAACACGAAACGWTTTTCATATGCTAACCGACAYTAGTATTCAAATTATATGCAAAAATTACAGCAGCCCACCATTGGCAAACGAAACAAGAAAGTCAATTTTGTTTAGAGTGTATACATACAATTAAAGAATCAATAATATCAGGGACAAGATGATAAAGAAAACCATGAAGTGGGGCCACTGCCTTTTCTAGGTTTAGTTTCCACCACCACTATGATGCATGATCAAGGCATCACCCGTGACCCTAATTTGTATCATGTGAATTTTATATGTATTATTTGAATATCTTTTCATTCTCATTTTTACACAAGCAAAGCAGCAATATAGTGAACTACAAGAAATTCCTGTGTTGAATCACAACAAAAGAAAAGGAATGACCATTTTTTCACTAGCAGAAGAAAGTAAAAAGACAAAGCAGCTGATGACGAAGGAAGAGACACAAAAACTTGTGTATGAGAGAGAGAGCACTTAAAAATTGGTGTAATTCTGGGAAGTTGGTGGGAATGTTTCAGTGGATGTTTGGTTTTTGACCAATTGTTTGATGGGCTCATCATTTCTTGAACTTGTTCAAACATTTATTACATTCTTCTCTGATTTCGATCTTSATTCCTTCATTCAAAATCAGTTTCTTGATGATAAAAGTATGTTAGAAAACGAACCAAAGAAATTGTGAAATTTCACCCCYAGGTKACTTAAACGTTTAAATTACTTCGCAACACATTTATAATCAATTCATAAAATGTTCGAGTTTAATATAATTGAGCATAACCCTTCTATAAAGAAGGAAAATATAGTCAATATAACATGTCATTTTTTGTAGACTAATTAAGGAAAATTTATGATTAGAAGCAGGGTTTCAAAAACAGAAGTGTCCAAAGGAACAAGCGAAAGTGAGAGTTCTTGACTGAAAGCATGGTCTTATAGATAGATTGCAGCTACAAAGTAGCAATTACTGAATAAAAAAATGACCATGTTCTACCTATATGTGGTCGAATTGAGATCTATTTTTCTATTTATGCATTCATGTAATTGTATATATTGTGTGCTCAGCATAATGGCTTTTTTCAATTGGTGTAATACATGAGAAAACCTAAAAGTGATGAGACATTTGTATTTTTTGCATGGGAAAACTTGGATTTAACAAGAAACTTGACTTATATGTCCTGTTGTTCTACTTTTGGCTCATTAAGAGGACCACTAATACACTGTTCTTAGCCTGAGTCATATATCAGCTATCACAACCCATGACTTCTCTTTTCCCCTCTCCCTTCTCGTGAACCAAGTCATTTCCTTTTCATTCATCCCAAGTCAAAAAACTACAGGTTCTAGTATATCTTGGTTTTCTGTTTTGGCAATGCCTAACTGAACTTGGCTGCTGCTAAATCAGTGAAAGAAGAAGAATGATGGCTATGAGAATGGGATTTTCATCGTTCTTTGTTCTGTTTTGTGTAATTTCTGTAGCAACTTTAAGAAGTTGTAAAGCTGCTGATTCATACCAACTCAATGATGAAGTTTTAGGCCTCATTGTCTTCAAATCAGCCCTTCAAGATCCATGGTTTCATCTGGACTCATGGAGTGAAGATGACAACTCTCCATGTTCATGGAACTTCATCGAATGCAATCCTAGTAATGGCAGAGTTTCAGAACTATCACTTGATGGATTAGGTATATCAGGAAAGATTGGCCGAGGTCTCGAAAAGTTGCAGGATCTGAAGGTACTTTCCTTGTCAAATAACAATTTCACTGGCAGTATTAGTTCTGAGATAGCTCTTATAGGTGGTCTCGAGAGGCTTAATCTTAGTCATAATGGTCTTTCTGGAAATGTTCCAACATCTTTTGCTAACATGACTTCAATTAAATTTCTTGACCTATCACAAAATTCACTATCAGGACCTCTGCCTGGTAATATGTTTGAGAACTGTAACTCCCTTCGTTTCATTTCGTTATCCGGGAATTTCCTTGAAGGACCAATTCCTAGTCTTGTTAGATGCACAAGTTTGGACCATCAGAATTTCTCCAACAATCATTTCTCAGGTGACCCTGATTTTCTTCAAATGTTTAAGACCTTGACAAGGCTTAGAACATTGGATCTTTCACGTAATATGCTATCAGGAGAAATCCCAGTTGGAATATCAGCAATACATAACTTGAAAGAGCTTCTGTTACAAGGAAATCACTTCTCTGGATCACTTCCAGCTGACATTGGATTATGTCCACATTTGAATAAATTAGACATCAGCGATAACTTTTTCGCTGGAGAACTTCCAGACTCACTGCAAAGGCTCAATGCTCTTACACTTTTCAGTTTATCTAATAATATGTTCACTGGAAGTTTCCCTCAGTGGATAAACAAAATGATTAGTCTGGAACACGTAGATTTCGCCGGGAATAGTTTAGAGGGATCGATGCCATTGTCAATGGGGGATCTAACATCTTTGAAATATCTTAGTTTATCAAATAATAAACTAAGTGGAACCATTCCTCAGTCCCTAGCTAATTGTAGCAGCCTATCGGTTCTACGAATGAGAGGAAATGCCTTCAATGGTAGCATACCTGCAGGGCTGTTTGATTTGGGGTTGGACGAAGTAGATTTGTCGGGAAATGAGCTTACTGGTCAGATTCCATCAGGCTCAAGTAAACTGTTTGAGTCTCTTCAGGTGCTGGATATGTCAAGGAACAATCTCACGGGTCATTTTCCTGCAGAAATGGGGCTGTTTTCCAAGTTGAAATACTTGAATTTGTCATGGAATAGCTTTCAATCAAGACTATCTCCAGAAATTGGATATTTCCAGAATCTTAATATATTAGATCTTCGATACAGTTCCTTAATTGGATCAATTCCGGGTGATATATGTGAATCTGGCAGCTTGGAAATTCTCCAACTAGATGGAAATTTGCTGATTGGGCACATTCCAAGTGAGATAGGAAATTGTTCATCCCTTTATTTGTTGTAAGTTCTTATCTATTCGATCTTCGTTTTTCTTCTCACCTATCCCCTTGTTTTCTCTCTTAGCTCATCACTAATGTCTTCTTTCTATAATGCAGGAGTTTATCCCACAATAGCTTAAATGGTCCAATTCCCAAATCCATTTCTTTGTTAAAGAAGCTCGAGATTCTGAAGCTGGAGTTCAACCAATTGAATGGAGAGATACCTCAAGATCTCGGAAAGTTGGAGAATCTTCTTGCTGTGAACATCTCCTACAATAGGCTCACAGGTCGACTTCCTGCTGGAAGTATATTTCAGAACTTGGATGAGAGTGCATTAGAAGGAAATTTGGGTATTTGCTCTCCTTTGCTGAGGGGACCCTGCAGAATGAACGTTCCAAAGCCTTTAGTTCTTGATCCTTATGCTTATGGGAATCAAGTAGGAGGCCAGAATCAAGAACAAGAACCTTCAGGGAATACCAAAAGATTTAAGCATCATAGATTCCTCAGTGTTTCAGCTATTGTTGCAATTTCAGCTGCTGTTATCATTGCTGYTGGTGTAATGGCGATAAGTTTCATAAATGCTTCTGCTCGGAAGAGACTTGCCTTTGTTGACAGTGCCTTGGAAAGTATGTGCTCGAGCTCAACTAGGTCCGGAAGCCTACCTACTGGAAAGCTTGTATTGTTTGACTCAAGATCTTYCCCCGATTGGATTAGCTCAAATCTTGAAACAATCCTGAGCAAGGCAGCTGAAATTGGAGAAGGCGTCTTTGGAACTGTTTACAAGGCTTCACTGGGAGAAGGAAGAGTAGTAGCAATAAAGAAGCTAGTAACAGCAAATATACTGGAGTATCCAGAAGATTTTGATCGAGAAGTTCGAGTTCTAGGAAAAGCAAAGCATCCAAATTTGATTACCTTGAGAGGATATTACTGGACTCCTCAATTGCAACTTCTAGTTTCAGATTATGCACCTGAAGGAAGCTTACATTCCAAACTTCATGAAAGATCACCCTCTGCAGCRCCTCTTTCTTGGTCCACCAGATTCAAGATTGTGCTAGGAACAGCAAAGGGACTTGCTCATTTGCACCACTCATTTCGTTCCCCAATCATACACTACAACATAAAGCCCAGCAACATTCTTCTGGATGAGCAGATGAATCCAAAGATATCAGATTTTGGACTAGCAAGACTTCTAACAAAGCTCGATAAACATGTAATCAACAACAGATTTCAGAGTGCATTAGGCTATGTAGCACCTGAATTAGCATGCCAGAGCTTAAGAGTCAACGAAAAGTGTGATGTATTTGGATTTGGGGTGCTGATCCTTGAGATAGTAACTGGTAGAAGACCATTAGAGTATGGGGAAGATAATGTTGTGATTCTCAGTGATCATGTACGAGTATTGCTCGAGCAAGGGAACGTATTGGATTGCGTTGATCCTAGCATGGGGAAGTATCCAGATGAGGAAGTTTTGCCTGTTCTAAAGCTGGCCCTTGTGTGCACTTCTCAGATACCTTCAAGCAGGCCTTCCATGGCAGAAGTGGTGCAAATTTTGCAGGTAATTAAGACTCCTATACCGAAGAGAATGGAAGCATTTTAAGGAGATGAAATCAATGAAGCAAACTAYAAATTTTCTGCTAGTCTTGAGCTGAAAATATTGCTTTTGCATCCCCCCCCCCCCCCCCCGGGGAAACAGTACTGATTTCTTACTTTTTATTAGCACATTATAACTTGATCAGTTTTTAACTTCCTTCTCGCCCCTCCTAGAAGACTAACTTCTTGTTCTTTGTTAGTACCTTCTTTTCAATATTTCAATCTGTTTGTGTGAAGCTTTGGTCTATTAACAAGATTCTAATGTTGTAAAAGTTCATGTTTGTTCTGATATATACATGTGTTGTTACATTGGTTTCCGAGGACAAAATTTAGTAGACGGAAGATCAAATGTAACCCTTTGCTATAAGGTGACATTCACCCCAAAAGAATTTATATGAAGACGAATATGGCTTCCTCTTAAGCACAAAAAGTGGACAATTATTTGAAAGGGAGGAAGTATTCCTTAAAAGTTAGCTACTAACAATGCTACATTGATCTCAACTTAGATACTATAATCCAAAACTGGGAGACAATTGAGCCACATCTGAACAGCAGTCCTCAGTTCTTCCTTAGAAATAATCAACGGTGGGTACAAGCGAACAACATYATCTTCTCTTTTGTTCGATACAAGACGACTATAATATTGATTATCTCAGTCAAAATATCGATGACATCGCTCATATTGGTCATTATACATATATTCACGAGTGKTGAGGCCGATTGTCCTAAAGCCGATACAAGAAGACCAGATTCTCGGCATGCATTCACGAGCCGTGAGGGAGAKACATCCAGCTCTATATCAAYAATGAGCCCCATACCTTGTGTTYTTTTTTCACGTGTGGGTATCCTCCTAAGTTCTCAATTAACAACTTCTTAAAATATTCAGCCTTGTTTAAGACACTAGCTAGCCAAGAATCCAGGTCCTGAAAGTTTATCCAGCAAGACTAGTGCAGCTTTGAAAATTACTGAACTACCACGAAAAGAGCTAGAATTATCTACCCTACCGAGGGAGCTAGCAACCCTTTCAGTAAGGAACACAACCCCATTTGGTAGACCATGAGCAAGAAGTTTGCTAAATGTCATGATATATGGATAAATAGAATAGGCTCCGTGACTCCAAAGATGACCAGTCCAGCCTAAGCCACAGTGAACCTCAAGGAAGTAGGAACACAGAAATTGCTTGTCTAAGTCGAATCACTCAATGATGGAAGAAAATCAAAAGCAAAAAAGGGAAAAGGAAAGTTTTTTTTTTTTTTTTTTTTTTTTTCTGTTTTGGTATTTTTGGACTCTAATCTTGATACAATGGACTCCATTATATAGATGGATTTATGAGGATGATAACATAAATACATAAAGATAAATACATACTTTAAATTTAGATAAGTTATATCTAATTAAACCTCACTTTAAATTTTAAATTAAAACATCATATCAGTATCATTATCATGTGTATCATCTCTCTTATTAGCATCATTCGNCTGTTTTGGTATTTTTGGACTCTAATCTTGATACAATGGACTCCATTATATAGATGGATTTATGAGGATGATAAGATAAATAAATAAAGATAAATACATACTTTAAATTTAGATAAGTTATATCTAATTAAACCTCACTTTAAATTTTAAATTAAGACATCATATCGGTATCATTATCATGTGTATCATCTCTCTTATTAGCATCATTCGATTAGCTTATCTCGTCAAAAAAAAACAAGAAGACAACCTGCASGCAAGGCATGAAGAAACTCATGCGTGTGAATTGTATGCACCGAGTCCAACATRGGTAGATTCCACAAACACTCCAGCAAAATCTTCCAGTTTGAATCAGTTCTAGTACTCCTTCAATGTCATCATACTCTAACAAGGCAACTCCCATGGAAGTAATTACTGAAAGCAATGAAATTCACTGGTGGCTCCTTTTCATTGGGATGTGATGATTCCTGGAACTCTTTTGCAAATTCCATGGCATATACAATTGTCCTTCTTCTAGAGTCTGTAAAGAAAACTCGATCCGCAAAAGAATAGGCAAAYAGACGTTTGGGAAGCTTAACCTGTAGACATTGGATATTCTGTTCAAAATTTAAAACAAGAAAGGGTAAAGTCCTCGAACCTGTGAAACACAGTGAAAAAGTAACCACAGAGGAACTCATGGTAGTTTCTATCTGGATTAAACCGTAATTGGATATGAGCACATGCATTAAACGCCTACAGGATATCAGGATTACTATGTCCAGGAGCATCGACATTGCAGCAGAARTCCGAATAATCAAGGCCTTTAAAATCATACAATTTGCAACCTCTDGCACGGGAGAACTTTAATGGTGGAACTCAGGGCTTGGTGCTTATGAGAACACGTTCTCCTTTTTCACCATCGTTTATTTGGTTACTCTTTTCCACATGTGATTGTCTGGACAATTCTGAATCAGGCGMGTGCATGGCCAAGCAAGCTGTTTTAGAAGATGACCTTTTGGCTTGGTTGCATAATATGAATGCCGGGGACCTTTTTAATCTGAAAGTGGGTTTACGGAGACCTAAAGAATTRAGCTGCTCATGGTAGTTCTTGGGGTTCTACAATCCATACAACCACACAATCACATGCATCACATTATCACCGAAACAACGACATGAAATAGTAGAAAAGGGATTAAGAGAGAAGCAAGAAAGGAAACCCGTTACTTGCTGCAGCAGAATGTTGTATCTTCTGGCGAAGGTTGAAGAAAAAACTCTTCTTACAGACCTGACATGAGGGAGAAAAGTGTTCCTTTTCGAGCAAAGGTCTTATGAGAGAGACCTTCTTAAGATTGTCGAAGATTTGGTTCCTAACTAGATTAGTAAACCAAAGATTTGCTTCCTTATGGTTGAAGAACTGGAATAGGACACTTGTTAGAAGCTCATTCCCACTCGATAAGCAAGAATCATCTTTTTYTCTCTCACGGAACCCTTCATTCTTCTTCTTCGAAAGCTTGTCAGCAATACTAAAGAAAATGCAATGAAGAATCCAACAAGTGCTCTTTGCAAGACCTCCATCATGGCTTCATCTGGTTTCTTCAAACCCTTTGGAGATGAGTTGCTTGAATCTGCTACAACTGAAGCCTTTGATCACCTGTTGTGTGTGCCCTTAAAATACATGAACTAGATACCTCGTCAACCTTAAAATGCATCATCCATAATGGATTAAAGTTCAGCTATTTCCTCAGGGGACAATTGTATGAATTCCTTTGGGATGTGCGGATGAAATTCTTCTCTGGTTCCTAAGCTTCTTGTGTGCAACAACATTTTCTTTTTTTTTTTTTTTTCTTTTTGTGCTTGCTGTTGAGGCAAATAATGTTATTAATTCGGATATAGTTTCAAATCTTGTCTTATATGATCTATCCTATTACCATTATAGGACTGAAACTCCAACTCCGTAATAGTTCAAGACTAATTTTCTAGAACCAAACCAAATGGATGTGAAATTAAACCAATGGTTTGAAGTTTCAAATAATTTGATTTTAATTTCAAATTTTTTAAATCAAAACTTCTAGTTTAGTTTGAAAAATAATAAAAATCGAATCAAGCTCGATCATGAACACCCTAACTAATAGGTCCTCTTTCTTCTTTCCTAACAGCAGGGTCATCTATATATAAAATCTATTTGTTCATATAGAAAAAAATACAGGAGACATGAGATCAAATAGACTCATGGAGTAATTAAACAAATCGTTGTAACTAACCATTCATCCTTAACTAACCGTTATTCAAGCATTTGGCAGTCACAACATAAAGAAAATTTCAATCGTTTATGAATAAATACTGCTTATTGAAATAATTTGATAATAGTTAGTACGGATATGAAAATTTTATTAACTTAAATTTCAATAATCTATTTAAATAATTAAAATTTAATTTTAAATATTTCCATTAAATTGGGAAGTATATAACATGTCAAGCAATGAAATGACGGCATGTGTCAAAGATGACAAGGTTCAATCGATAAAAATCATGGATAGAGCTTGACGAATCAAGTGACGCCATATAGCTCCTATGTGATTTCAACGAATCAAATCAATTCGTTTTGCCTATAAATAGATGCCTAAACATAAGAACAAATGATCTACAAATTTACATTGAGGACCAGAAGTTCAAGTTGAGAGAAACCAAATTTCTCTTCAAATCTCGATATCAAGTTGCGAAGCCCTTAAAAGATTCCAAATAGTCCAAATCCTGAAATCAAGCTGTCAAGCCTCGAAAGATTCCAAAAAGTTCAAATCTCGAAATCAAGCTATGAAGCCCTCAGAAAATTCGAAAGAGAAGAATTAACAAATTATGTTTTTACCACGAGAACGTTTCAGAAATTATAATATATATCTTATCAAATTTATAAGATTAACACAACTATTTCGTATTTCTTTTATTTTCTTAATATATTTTACAGATGACAAAATTCGCATAAAAATTTAGCANCTCTCGTGAAATGATTCTATTTCGGCCCTCATTATCCTTCTCATCTCCCCGTTAATGCCTAATTTTGGAAAGTTGAAATATGGCTTTCGATCGACCCACTTAATGCTTCCTTAAATCTATTAGCCACTAACCTTGTGATTGGTCCATTCAGTAAAGGTAATGGATCTTGATGATTTTGCCGTTGAACTCCTCTATGACTATTTTTCCCTTGCTTTTTTGCTTACTCCAAATGGATCACATTAGAATACCTTCTAAATAAACTACTTACATATTGTAGCAACATTTTTTGTAAATTTTTGGAAATTTTTTTTTCCTTTATTCAACTTATTGCACATAAAATTAATTCCTATAAAAAAAAAGGGGTATGAAGTTATCATTTAGAACGGTCAAAAATTAGAAATGTATGCATTGAAATATTTTTTATGATGTTTTGATACTTCTGTATTAATTTGGTGGTGGGTTTTTTACCTTATGTATATTCGGTAATCAAGCGGTACCTCCCTTTTGCATATTTGCAGCAAGCTATGCGACAGGGATAAGGATTTCTATCTTCTTTTTCGGCAATGGCCATGGCTAGCAGCGATGGTGATGGCTTGTTCTTCTACCTTTACCTCCAGTTTTCGGTGTGCAAATTGAGCAAAAGAGAGAACCCAACAACCACTCTATTGACCCATGTTAGTGTTGACCTTGATGCTGATATTAACCTTAATGAGCTTGGAATGAAGCTATGTTCTGAAGCCCTTGAGACAGTGACGAATGAAGAATCTCAAGCTCTTTTGATAAACCCACTATGATGTTTTAGGAAGTTGTTGTTCTTACTTTCTTTTTAATTGAGGACATGTGTGAAGCAAGAAGATAGATTCCTATAAATGACTCAGCTTCAAAGGAGTTGATGGCTTTACAACTTCAAAAAACCTATAATTGGGCTAAAAAAAAGTATTCTCTAGCCAAAGATAAATATGACGGGTGCACTCTCCATCAAACTAGACTTCCATGGAGGTCTCTTGGCACTAGGACATGAGCAGACCTCAAGCATATTGGCTAGAGGCTCATTAAAACCAAAAATTGGCCTTGGGCTTGGGCTCATGCATTTTTTTTTTTTTTTTGCTATGGATTTTCTTTTTTCTCTCTTTTTTTTTTTTTTTGTTTAAAACCAAGTTTTTTGCTTGGACAAAAATTGGCTTAGGTTTGGGCTTGGGCATGCAATTTGTCTTTTCATGGATTTGATGGCATTTGCCCTTTTTTGCTTTTTTTTTTTTTCTTATTTTGTACTTTTTTATTACGTCTTTTTTCCTTTTTTAACTCTCTCTATTCCTCTTTTTTTTTTTTTTTTTTGCAATCTTTATCCTTGACCCAAGGATGGAGGTCGTCTTTGATTCCAAGCCAAAGACACCAACAATGATGAGAGGCTTCGATTTCAAGCCAAAGAAGCCAAGAGCAAAGAGGTGCTTCCGTTTCATGCTAAAGACACCAACACTAAGGAGCTGCTTCCATTTCACTAAGGATATAGACTTTGAAGGTTTGGAATTTAAGTCAAGATAATTAAGAGATTAAAAGTGAGTTAGAATTAAAAATACCCAATATACTAATGTCCAAGAAGTCAAAACATCAACGCTATAGAAAGCCTACAAAAATGGCTGCCGAGCATAATGCTGCAGCAAAGGTTTACCTACAATAGAAATGCAAATCGAAATAGAAAACGACCTCGCCCTTTCAGTTTGTTGGTCATTGTTCCTATTTTAGTAAATTGTTCTATCTGTCGGAGTTACTTAACTTAAGAACACAAACGAAGTTCTAAGTCTCATATAATTTTATAGGTTAAATATGCATATTTTTAATATTTAATGGCATCCCTAAGATATTAAACTTTATCTTGAGATAACRAAATTCATATCTACTCACGTTTTACACTTCTTTTACTAACTTTCGGAATTCAAGAAGCTCACACAAACATTATTCAGGGCGACAAAACAGTGAATYTAAACAATAGATATCCTTGAGTAAGCATTTATAAAGAGTAAACCTTACTCAAATCATTCAAATAAATATTAAATACAATGATTCATCAAAACTCTAACTTCCAAGAAGTTATTCCATACTCTTAGATATATTGAAATACAAAATGTGAAGCTTAACATCTTAAAYTGCATATCAAAGTGCATCTCAAAATAATCACTAAGAGAAAGAGAAACAAAGCCTAAAAAGGGTGATGAAGTTCAATGGTGAAGTATTCCTTCGAGTTTTCTTCTTCTTCTTCTAGGCTTGCGTATCTTTCCTCTTTTTCTCTCTCCTCTTTTGTCTTTTGCGGCCTGCTGCAATCTACCTAATGCCTGCTACAATCTACCTAAGGGTGATGTGTTTTGCCTCCTCTTCATTTTCTACTAAAGCTTCCTTTAGAAGCTTGGCAAAAAGGTGTCCACTTGTTCTTTTTGCTTTTTACCTTTTATTTTTCAACTTGTTGCTTTTTAATTTTTTGGCTTCATATGTGACTTTCTCTCTTTCCAGGTGACTTTTTTTTTTTTCAAATATTATATTCTCCCCTGCTCCCTATACTATTAGTGTAACATTGCATTTTTAAATCATTGAACTCCATGTTGCAGCATCAAATAAGTCTTCACTTTTTCATCAAGTAACTTTATATGTTATTTATAAAATCATTTTTTCCTACAAAATAGGACATTTTACCTTAGTAATAGCATATTAATTTTATAATTTCATTTCATTATTTAAATAAAGTCACTTGATTGAATTTAAGCAATATTCGAGACAAAACAATACAAAATAGTACTATCAAACATTCAGTAACTATTCATACTAAAAACGATTAAAAATATACGAACATCAATATTAATAACCCTCAATGAAATTCTTTACCCCACCATACCCGTCACTTCCCACATCACCAAGTCTTGCCCCCATATCAGTCACACATGGGGTGTTGATTTGGGTCAGATAGGCACCCAATTGTGCAAATTTTTAAACGGGCAGCCTTAGACAATAACTACTTTCTCGGGGACCATTGAATGAACTTTGATTTTGCATTTCTTTGACAGAAAAAGCCTGAACAGGCGCAGACCATTCTGTCACACCTGGACGCTGCCACCGAAATTTCATTTATACGGAATCAATTTTCATCTGTAAAAGTATCAATAGCAAATAGACTAAATTACACCAAACTCAATAATATAATCGCTCATAATTCTGATAAGAAACACATATTAGACTCATCTCTAAAGTCGTTTCTTGTGATAAGACCTCACTCCTGTTGACTTCTTCTCTTGCAATTTTCTTAAGGCATTCTTAGATCTACTTTTCGGATTTTCTCTCTACAATCTGTAGCAGATCTCACAGCCCTTTGATCTCAAACACTTTGGACTCTTTAAATTTTTCAACGTGATTTCATTACACCCCTTGGGGGGGGGCCAATTTGTCAGGATGATCTCATGATTTCGGAGAGAATTTTGATTCCCTTTCTTCTCACAACTCTTTAGTCAATATGAATCTCCATTTATTTCTCACTGTATACTCTCTCGGACCTTTACTTTAACGGCAAATCGAACGATTTAACTAGTCAAAGATCACATCATGAGATGACTGAACACTTACTCTTAATCTTATCGAGCTTACCCCCATCACCCCCAAAAAGGGGGGGGGCCCCCCAATTCTCATTTATCTAGTTGCACGACGATTCACCGATGCTTTCTACTTTTTTCTTGAGAATTCACATAATCCCGAGCGGTCTCGACTACTAACCGACAGTACAGACTTACCTAGGACCGCATTCGATGATACGACAGTAAATAGCCAATAACAGCTCTAAGTTTGCGCCATGGGGCTGTCAGACCACCAGCCCGGGCGACGTTTGCTCCCCGCAGCCATACCAGCCATGTGACGACGCGTTTCTTCTTCCCCACATAACATCTCCGAAGCCCGCCCCAGATTCCCCCCACCGAACAGCCCTATCCTCATCCCTTCTCAGCGCCATCGCCCTGTCTGGATCTTTCCCATGGCTTATCGAGCTCTCCTCCAACAGTAGTGTGTATTGAGCACTCAAAATCTGTGCATTTAAAACGGCTTTCTTCTACTTCAACCCAAGAGAAGTTCAGGGAAACTTCACCAATCAGAAGTAACTATCTCCCCGCCAAAACACTCGCTCAAAACTCAATGACTACAACCTTACTTCCATTTACTCTTTTACAATGCCCCCCGGCCGATGCCCAGTATTTCGCCAAGTGCGGTCTTCACTCGAGAAAACTGTAGCTCTTCTTGCAGCCATATGCGCGCCGCCGGATGAACACTCCAGGACAAGGCAAGTCTACCGGTTCTGGATGTGTTTCAATTTTCGCTTCTTTTAGTGATCCTTTCCTTCTCTTATTGCCGTCCTGCGGGATGAACACAACATTCTTTTATCTTTTGTTTAACCCTTTTCTCTCCATCCCATTCGTCAGAGGGACTACCCAGTTCTTTTTCCTCACGTACCTAGTTCTACTTGCTGACTTCTTCCATGTTTGACAGTGCAATCCTATGTTTCCAATTCTTTTTTCGAACATTGTTGTCGCAGACTGGTATGCTTACACACAAAAGTATTTATTGAGACTCTTCATAACCGTCACACAACAGTATTCTCAATCTTTATGTTTCAGAATGGCTGAAAACGGAGAAAAGCTTCAGCTTGGCGTAAAATGCATATCTTCTCTTGATGGCTGACTTCCTGGAATGTTCATCCTCAATCTACCCCATCTTAGCGGAAGTTTTCTTCTGTTTCAACAGGCTATTCTGATCGCTGTGGGCTGATTTCTTGTAACTTTTTAGCTGCTGCTGCCAATTACCTCTTTTACTAGGAAACGACGCTTGATCCCAGATATCTTGGCAGATGATTTTTTTCTTCTCTTTACCTTAACATCGTTTGCTGCACACTTTGCGAATCAGGAAACCGTCTTCCTGTACTGGAGCTCTTTCATGCTTTCTCTCTTTAAATCCCTCTTCTACTATTTTCCTTTTACCACTCTTGTCGTGGAACAATACAAATAGTGGAGACCAAAGAACTTCATTAGAATCTTCGGTGGGGCCAGGTACTGTCTACACAATCCCAAATATTTGGGCTGATGACTATCAAAACTTGGCCTGGATCGCTTACTTAGAAGGTCTTACCCTAATTATTAGTGAGATTCCTTGGTGCTCCCAATTCATATCCATCACCCGTCTTCCTCTTCCCTGGTCTGCACAGCGACCATTCTCTCTTTCGTATGCTTTTGTTGTATTAACTTTTTGGAGAAAAGGAGCAGATCGGGATGAAACATGTTTGCTTTTCCCTTGGGATTTGTGTGGGATGTGATCTTTTCTGGTCTTTGAAAGGAACCAGTAGATGGATGGGATTATGCTCCTATCTGTTAATTCCCTTGCAAAGTCTTTACTTTTTTAATTTTCTTTTACATCCTAATTCGGTTAATTGCAGAATCCAACCGCTACCATGAGCGGCTCAATTCTTCATCGTGCCTTCGTAAGCCGATCTTCCAGATCTAAAAATCCGGGATATTCATATGATTCCAAGTCACCCAGAAGGCCATCTTCGATCACCTATGGTGCTACAGTTCTGCCAAAAGCTCGTCTGAACATGAAGTCAACCGGTTCAGATTCGCCCAAACAATCACAACTCAGTTGGGGGAGGAATGTAATTATGAAGGAAGCAGAAAGGATCTTGGGCCCTCATCCCATGAATATCTCCGATGGTACAGGTTGCAAATTGTATGATGTCGAAGGCCGAGAGTATTTGGACTTGTGCTGCTTCGACAAAGCTTTTGGACATAGCGATCCCGATATCGATTCGGCGTTTATTGCAGAGGGAAATGAGCTCYCTGCCGTCGTCCTTGGTCCCACTGGTCACCTCGTCTACTCCCTTCTACAGGTTGTAGGACTTCTTCATTTTACTAAATTCTATAGTAGGGACAATACTACGCGTATGAAGAAGGTTTGATTCTTGTAAATTTTTAATAATCTTAATCTTCTTTTCATCTCTCCAACACATTGGACATGATACTACGTAGAGGAAAGGGGGAAAAAAATATTTAATATCTTAAATTAGAAAAAAATATATATATAGAAAAAGAAAGAATAGTAATTGATTAAAAGTTAAATTTGTAATTTTCTTTATTTTCAATGAATAATGAGTTTGTGATATTTCACATTCAAGAACATTCCAACTATTAAGAGGATATTGATTTTATTTCGATATGTAATTAACTCTTTTCTTGATCCTTATTTAATTCTTATTTTTATTTTTATTTATTTTTCCTCGTATAATTGATTCTACAAATAAATATATCATTTTATTTTTGTGCCTATCAATTGAGTTACGTATTCTTTTGTTAGACAGATTCATCTAGCTAGAAGTTTGCTAAGCATAGAGATGAATTGTTTTCGACCAACATATCGGATCAAATTAGAAACTTGAAAATTCGTAATACCACCAAATTGTTATATGTGTACAGGTTCGACTAGTCAAACGGCTACTTGACCGTTCATTTGCAGATCATGTTATCATTACGAACTCTGGAACTAGGGCAATTGAAGCTGCCATGGAATTTGCAAGACAGTTCCAGCGATCATCATATCCTAAAGAAAAGGAGCCACRACCGGAATTCCTTGCTTTCAATAGTTACTTCCACGGGAGGAGGAGGACCTGTCCGGTGTGCATCTCGTAACTCTTTAAGGGAGCACAACGGAAGCGGGACCTACCAAGTTGTTTAGACGTCGTTTGGAAGGGAAACTTAGTTAAGCTGTCGTGGAAGTTACAGTGGTACAAGACTTCCTTTGGGTCTAATAGACACCAAGGTTTCCCCTGGCTATTATTGCAAGGTAACGATCAATTTCCGTTCTCGAGAGTG